>CM060965.1:11908848-12098848 GCA_030765045.1 Tenodera sinensis
TGGGTTTGATCCCAGGCAACTGCATGTAGGATTTGTGGTTGATAGAGTAATGTTAAAGTGTAGTTAAAGGCAGGATATAAATGGAAGAATTAAAAAAAAAAACATTTTGAGATGAATATGACACTTTCATCTAAAGTAAGAACAAAATTAGAACTTGCAATATTACTAAGATAAGTGAAGCTTTTAGTTTCTAGTTTTGTTCTTACTTGAGATTCTTGTTGCTTCACTGTTAATAGCCTCATTATTTCCTTAATGACACTTTCAGTTTGTTTCTCAAAGTCAGTATGTCAAAATAGGAAACATATGGTTCTCTCAGTTCACATAATACATTTGTTGGAAAAACTTTTATTGTAACTGTATTTCAACTGTTTCTGTGCTTCACTTCTTAATTTAGTTCAAGTCATTAATGTGTCTAGAACTTAACAGAAAATCCTTTAAGTATGAAGAATGGGTTTCATCTTCACAACAATTTCTCTTTCTAGGTTTTTCTTCGTCCTCTTCATTAACAATGCTCACAGTTTCTAACCATATTTCTTCATCTCTTATGTTTATCCAAAGCTGTGATTGAATATGCTAAAATTGCAAAACCTGTCATATTTCAGAGCATTTTCTTGGTTGCAAACAACCAGCATAGCCAGCAATAACATGTATTTAATTCATATGAACCAGTCAGCTAAAAATACTTATCATATTGTTTATATTAAAATATCTTTTCTAAGGATTCTTACTTTTTTCCTTCTGCTCACACTGCAAGTGTGGAAGAATTGGAGTAGGCCTTCCCTGTTTTGCTATCACTAACTTATCCTTGTGTTTCATTTATTTGGAAGAGTTAGCACTATCAGCTGTCTTAGAACACTGCACACTAAGAAATAAATAATACTAATACAGCTGTTGAAGACCATAACAATCACACAATATTAAAAACAGAACGTTCTTGCTAACTCAAAGCCAGCTATATTCACGTGGCACATTTCGGAGATGCTTGGGTGGGTAGAGCAACATGGGATTCTGAAACCTTGACGTGCTTATTCCTTCATTCCCCTGCCACATACCTCTCCTTGCTCGTATTGTAGTAAAGGCTACTGCAGCAAGCATCCAAAGCCCTACTCTCCCCTCTGTTCAATGGAACACAATACATTCCATTCTACATGCCAATTCTTCATGACAGAAGCTGACTAGTATTGCAATTACTATTAATATTATTTATTAATTTATAGTTTACTTAAGATATGGGCTTTGGTGATAGCCACACAATATATGTCAGTAGTAGACTTACCTGATAAATAATGCTTCCTACCCAACTGAAGAATATAAAGTAGCAAATATTAAGTAGTAGTTATTCTGTATAAATAAAATAATAAAATATCTGTATATATGACTCTTAGTATTAACCTTAGCAATACCAATGTGGGGGGGGCTACTTTATGTCCAACTTCTGTAATTTTTTAAATTCTGTTTTATTTTTTTTTTTTTTATTAAAGGCATATAGGTAATAGTTATTGTCAATCACTGCTTCTATTGTTGGTCTCTTTGAGAAACAATGAAATATCAAGATGATCATAAAGTACTGCCCTGTCTGTATAATGTGATTCGTATGGAAAAGTAAACAAGTAATACTTAACAGCACGCATTCACAAAGCATGGATACCAGTGCTGGCCGACACACGTACAAAGTAACACAGCCCAGCCAGACATAAAACTTGATGCAGGCCACAATTGGTTAGGTGCTGCCAATGGGAGAGAGGGGCCGGTCTCGTCCCATCATATATAAGACGGCTCCTGACGAGTAAGCCCAAAAACATCATTTTACTGGAATGTTAAATATTACCTTTATAAACATGACAAGAAATAATTCATAATTTTAAAATATATTTGTTTTAAAAATTGTTCAGACATTTTGTCACCAGCAGTGATCCAGCCTGCACTTAAAATGCATACATGCAGTTTTTATCCTTTTATATTGATGAAATCTTGTAAATATTTGTATAAATGGTGGGTAAATTTGAATATGAATTAGAGAAATGCACTTCTCTCAGCTACAGGTGCTGAAACACAAGGGGCTTAAGTCTAAAGTTCTATAATCTGAATTTGAGTTGACAATTGATGCAGAAATTAAGGTATTGTTCAAAGTTCAAGGGAGAGAGAGAGAGCCCATTGTCATTTATTTTGAACTAGTTAGCAGGAGATTCTTATGTTCTTTTTCTAGGAATGGTTGGAGTTCAGTCCATATGAAATTGGTGTGTCCAAATATGGCACCTTTATGAAACCTGAGGACTTTGGATCCAAGTTTTTCCTAGGCAACAAGATAATGAGCTTTAGAGAACCACCACTTCACTATCTGCAAGGGATTTGGGGCAGTGCCTACAGCATACTGCTCAAGCAGCTGGTTATGGACTCTCACGACTGTAGCGAATATGGCAAGTTCTCTAGTCTTCCCTATTTTCCACCTCACTCGTACTGCATCATCTAGGGGTAACATGCTAGTCTCTCCTGAGGTCATGGGTTCAAACCCAACAGAGGGCATAAAACTCCTTAGCATAACAACCTTAGAAAGGGAAGTAAAGCAGGTGGCCCCATGTCATAGATTTATGGCACGTTAAAAAACTTCAAGCCTAATAAAGGAACCTCTGAGCAAAACTAAGTTGCCCTTCATGTCCAATATAGAATGGGACACTGAGAACCACAGCAATTAAAAATCGTCCATAGATTAAAAACTCGGTTTCAGTTTTCATCACAGCATGTGAACCATTTTTTTAATCCTTGGGAAGTGCACTAGTTGCCTATAGTAAGCAGAAAGCAGTTAAAGAGCAAGCTTGGTGTTCAAGTTGAGCATCTTCCAAGGATGGGAAATTACGATTTTAACAAAATCCTGCACACCAAACAACCCTTTACATGGAAAAAGCTTTTTGTTATTTTTGATTTCCTCAAAAACGGCTTTGATTATTTTGATAAAAATTCCATGTATTTAATATCTTTGTATTAAAAACAAAATAAATGTCTTGATGTTTTTGGTAATAGCCTATGAAGTTTCCTTGATTCAGAATGAATTTTGTAAACTTAAGAGACTAGAAAAAACATCGGAGGAAAAATTAGAGTTCATTAAAATATACCATTTGTGACATATTACATTATTTTTTAAATTTTTTTTTGTAACATTAACCATTTGGAAAATATTTCATACTGTATGTTTCTATGTTGACAGAAGATACCTTTTCTTTCTCATTTTCCCTCACAAGAAACTGTTATATGACCTCTGGATTTATTCTTCCATGCTTCAGATAAACTTACGTTATTTTGGTATATTGCCAATATAACTATGCTGTTACAAAATTGAATGGCGAGTGACTCAACACAATATCCAATCATAGTCTTGCCACATCTTTCAGTGTTGTATTGTTAAACACACTGTGAAATCATGCTCTACAGCTGGTGATATAAATATCATTTGCACCCACAAAATTTATTAGCACAACAGGAAATAGAATAGTAATGGCCAACTATAAGCCATCATTAAATTTTGTGTGTGTCACAAGTATTTAGTGTTTACTGATTCTGGTATAGAAAGTGAAGTAAAGTTAAGAGTAAGAAACATTTCAAATGTTTACACATAAATGGCAGATGTCTTTTCTCTGAAAAGAATTTAAAAATTTCAAATAATTTCTATACAAGAATGTGAGTGAGTAAAGTATATAATCATTTTTACTTTCTCTACTGCATATAGCAAAGTAGAGAAGGCATTGTATTCCACCCAAAAATTCAATGTAGAGATTTCACCAGAAATATGTTTTGAGGCCCCCTGAATCCAAAAAAAAAGCATTTTTAGAAAAAGATCCCTGTATGTGTCTGTCAGTCTGTGGATATCATAATTCAAAACTGAAAAGTTGGTTAAAAACCAAAGTTGGTATTTAAGTTTAATGTCTTTCATGTGACATGAAGATTTTGAAGAAAATTCCTCTATCCTAAACTACCCTTTACATGGAAAAGTTTTCAAAAATTTTGATTTTCTTGAAAATGGCTTTAACAATTTTGACTAAAATGTCATATGTTTGAGATATTTTTATGACAAATGAAATGTATATCTTGAATTTTCTGACTATAGCCCATGAAATCCTATTTACTCTGGATGGCTTTTGTATATCTGGTAAACCGTAAGAGATGGACCAAATCTTACTGTACTGAAAATGTAGATCTTGCTAAAACATACAATTTATGTCTGAATACATTTTTTTGTGGAGTGAAACATTTCAGAGATATTGCTTATTATTTGTGTGAGTTTTGGAGAACGTACTTCTGTCAAATGAGATATCGTGAATATCGTTATTCATTTTTTTATATGTTAACCAGGCAAAGAGAACGGAATTTGAAAGCTTTAAATGATTTGACTATTGCTCAAAGCCTACTGTATTCCCATATTCTCCTTGCACCTACAAGGAAATAAGCAATAAGATAATATAATTT
The DNA here is from genome assembly GCA_030765045.1 of Tenodera sinensis. Classification (NCBI taxonomy): domain Eukaryota; kingdom Metazoa; phylum Arthropoda; class Insecta; order Mantodea; family Mantidae; genus Tenodera; species Tenodera sinensis. The sequence continues at coordinate 11,913,307 of CM060965.1, forward strand.
CTGCGAATGTTTATCTGTATTAACATGAAGATATAGGAATCAGAGTTTGTAAGAATGGTTAGTACAAGAGTAGAGAAAGTCATGTGAGTTGAACACTTCAGATTTTTTAATGAATGCTTTAATACATAATTAATACAAGTGATGTGGCAGTATTTTTATATTAGTTGTTCTTGTAATGAGATTCTTATCTGCAGGGCGTTCATGGGTCAGTGGATATATGATGGCAATTATTAATATATTTTCAATAAATATTCAGTTTTCCACCAATTTAACTTTATTATGATGAAGTTATAATAAAACACCAAATTATCTTTGATTTTTACAAATATTGAGGAGCTACTTGATTGAGAAGTGGCGACCCTGGTTGTGTAGACTGCCTAACTGGCCGGAAGAGCGGAAGAGGCCACGTCCCACCTCCAGTACTGCACTCCATGCATGATGCCTGTAGTAGGCAGAGGTAGAGGATGCAGCAGCTGGGCAATAGGCCTTGGTCTGGAAAAGACTGTTGTGCTACAGGGGTGGGGGTTAGAGCTAATTGTTAAATGTACTTCAATTTTTATATAGAATAACAAAAGCTACTTATTTTAATTTGTTGACAATGCTTGTAGAGTTCTGTGATGTGTTCCATGAGGATGAATTACTGGAAATGAATAATGACTCAGGCAGTTCAGAGAGTGATGTAGATGATAATGAACACAGTGTTGCAGCAGAGCACAAGGATACATTACAAAATGAAATTGTGAGTAGGCAATATATTTGTTTTTATTACTCTTAAGAATAAAAACATTTCATATACCTACACAAATTGTGTTGTAATCTTCTCTTTATAGTCTGAATTGAGTGAGAGTTCATTTGCCAGCATGAAACTGGAGGATAAAGAGGTGATAAAAAGAAATAGGAAACCAATGGAGAAGAAAAATATTAAAAATACCAAAAAGCGCTCATCATGGCAGCAAAAAAGGTATGAATTCAATTTGTAACAATTTTAGTTTAACAAATGTGTTAATATTAGAGGTAATTAAGTAGAAGCAACTTCATGATTCACAACAATGGAAAAATACAAATGCTAAATGTGTGCACATCTCACGCTCAGAGGTTAATAATGAAATCATTCTCCTTCATGCTTCCCAATATTTTGATGTCAGAGTTTCAAAAGCCATAAGGGATTCACAATTTGTTAAATGTCTCACACCCATTTCTTCTTCTTTGGAGCACAATAAACAATTTGGAGATTCTACTATTCCAATTCTGAAAAGATGTTTATTCAAACAACCGTGATCTGTGACCAGTCGAAATGCTGCAGCAGAGGATTTTCTTGTTAAATTAGCAACTATTGATGGATCATCCAACGTTTTCTTCTACTTTGACTGTTTATGTGAAAGTGTAATCTGTTGAGTATAATTTGTAGTTATTATTGTTTTAACAATTCTTTTAATTGATTCATAAGAGAAATTTTGTTTTACCACTAAATTGATTTTGGATCCTTTCTTTGCTAAACTATCAGCCATTTCATTTCCAAGAACACCACGGTGTGCAGGAATCCATTGTAAAACTATATTTTTATTGTGACTTTTGTGAGCTGTCAAGTAAAGAAGACAGATGTAGTCGAGATAAAGAAACACTTTTATTTCCGTAAACAGTAACTTTGTACACTCGTTGCAACAGCAAGAAAGTCTTTTTCGATTCTCCAACACCACGGCTCCGAACTCGTAACACAAAGAACTGTCCCTTCTCCGTCGGCACAACGCTTCACATCGTCTGTCCGTCTCCGTCGGCACAACTACTCAACGCTTCACATACGTCTGACTGCCTCTTCTGTCGCACTTTACCGCTATTTATATCTCCCAGGCACTATTCTGGAAAGTTCAGTTATTGCGGTGAAATACAAAGCAGAGAAGATTCTGAAGTCTCTATCCTTTTCTCTCTTTCGGCAAGCGCCCCAACAATGCGGCCATGCTCTGTCTCTTTCCTTCGGCTCCTTTGCGGTAGTGCCGACAATAATGCGATGGGTGACACTGCTGTTGTCGGCAATTAGATGCGGCGGGCGCGGTGACATTATGAAATCTGTATTTGTTTTATTGTATCATATATTTCTTTGATCTTCATCATTTTGTGCCAAGTAGTAGAACCAATAGTATGAAGGGCAGCTTTAGAATGAGATACAATAACAACATTTATATAACCATGGAAATAAATTTTGAAGTGATATATGGCTTCAATTTCACCATCAAAATTGGTTCTGTATTTCTCCACCTTTTTACTTTCTCTACTGGTAAGTAGAGGAAGTATTGTATTCCACCCAAAAATTTGATGTTGAGATTTCACAGGAAATATATGTTTTGAGACACCCTGAATTTAAAAATAAAAAAAATTAAAAAAAAAACATTTTTAGAAAAATGTCCATGTGTGTCTGTCAGTCTGTGGACAACATGACTCAAAAACGAAAAATCAGTTAAAAACCACAGTTGGTATATAAGTTTAACGTCTTTCAAGGATATGACACAAAAATTATGAAGAAAATAGCCCCACCTTAAACTACCCTTTACATGGAAAAATTTTCGAAAATTTTTATTTTCTTGAAAATGGCTCTAACGATTTTGATTAAAATGCCATATGTTTAAGATATTTGTATGACAAATGAAATGTATATTTTGAATTTTCTGGCTATAGCCTATGTAGTCCTGCTTACTCTGGAGACTTTTGAATAACTCGCATGGGCGTCACGAAGGGGAGCAAGGGGTGGCCGCACCCCCCTCCCCCCTCCCCCCTGGAAATCAGTAAATGTAGTGTGCAATCAATTACTAGACTATTGCTTTATTGTTGATGTAAAGAACAGTTTTTATTTAGCATAAATTAATATGCTTATTTGCAACAAATACTATAACTCATCTTTTACAGTTTTTGACAACAGAATAATGAATTAATATTGTTTAATTGTAAACTTCCAGCATGCAGCCTACCCCCTGAAAAAATGTCTGCTGATGCTCATGATAACTCGTAAACCGTAAGAGATAGACAAAATCTTACTATACAAAAAATGTAGATCTTGCTAAAACACAATTTATGTCCAAATAAGTTTTGTTGTAGAGTGAATCATTTTGGAGATATTCTTTGTTATTTGTGTCAGTTTCAGAAAACAAATCTTTCGTGAAATGGAATATTGTTGTTCCTTTTTTTTTTTATATGTTAAGCGTGCAAAGAGAATGGGTTCTCAAAGCTTTAAAAGATTTGACTCACTCAAAGCATACTAATTTTCCCCTTGCACCTACAAGGAAATAAGCAATACAATACTTTGTACAAATATTTATCTCAACTAACACGAAGAAGATATGGGAATAAAAGATTGTAAGAATGGTTAGTACAAGAGTAGAGAAAGTCATGTGAGTGCAACACATCAGATTTTTATAAAAGGAAAAGAACTGACAAAATGCAGCTGCTGCAGCTCCAGAAGTGAGCCATCAGTATAGGTATGAATCCAGTCACTGAATATGTTGCACTGATGGTTTCAGTTGGTAAGAACAGGATTAACATAATTTTTATTAATTTTTTCACTAAGATGAAGTCAGTAATTAACCACAACTTTATTAATTGGATTATAACAAGAGGGAAAACTTTTTGTTTCAGATGGATATTCTAACAAGTTTTTGCTTTCCCAATTACTTATAGTAAGTAGGGGTAATATTGTATTTGACCCAAAAATTTGATATTGAGAGTTCACCGGAAATATACATTTTGTGTGTATGTGTGTGTGTGTGTGCGTGTGTGTGTGTGTGTGTGTGGGAGCATGTGGGGTGTGGGGGTGGGTATGGGTGTGCATGGGTGCATACGTTGGTGGATGTGGGTGTGCACGCACATGTGTGGGTGTACAGCATAACTCAAAAACAAAAAGTCAGTTAAAACCAAATTTGGCATTTAAATTTAATATCTTTCAAGACTGCAATTTAAAGATTTTGAAGAAAATTTTCCACCCTAAACTACCCTTTACACGGAAAATTTTTTGAAAATTGTTATTTTCTCGAAAATGGCTCTAATGATTTTGATTAAAATGCTGTACATTTAAGACACGTTTATGACAAATGAGATGTATATTTTGAATTTATGGCCTATGTAATCCATTTACTCTTGATGAGTTTTACATAACTCATAAACCGTAGCAGATAGACCAAATCTTACGGCGGCGCCGTGGCCGAGCGGTTAGCACGCTTGCCTACCACCTAGGCGGCCCGGGTTCGATCCCAGGGACCCTCATGTGGTATTCGTGGTGGACGAAGTGGCGCCAGGGCGGGTTTTCTCCGGGTACTCCGGTTTCCCCCGCCATCTCATTCCACCGGTGCTCCATCTTCATTCCATGTATCATCAGTGTCACCGCCTGCGGTGCCGTAGTAGTAAAAGCGGGCGTTAAACACTACAAACAACAACAACAAACCAAATCTTACTATACAAAAAATGTTGTTGTTGTTAGCTAACGCTGGATTTCTGACAATGAAGTCATTAATCCTCTTGCTCTCCAATATTTTTCATTACAAAAAATGTGTATCTCCTTAAAACATACAATTTATGTTCAGTTGAATTTTTTTGTGGAGTGAATCATTTCTGATATATTCCTTGTTGTCTGTGAATTTTGCAATACATTTCATATCTTAGCTGTGCAAAGAGAACAGAATTTCAAAGCATTTATATAGCAACCAGCTTGAAATGATTTGACTGTCGCTGAAACCTATTGTACTCTCCTTGTACCTACAGAAAATTAGTAATAAGATAATTTGTACATATGTTTATCTTGATTAACATGAAATAGATAGAGGAATAAGAATTATAATGAAAACTGAGTCAGAACATGCTGCGGAGTTGGATACCTGGGAGAAAATCATTATAAAAAACAAACTCAGCGTAATGAACTTTGATTTACCAACACCAAACCTTTATGGAAATTAAAATGATTTGAAGCTTTCCTGGCAACGAACATATTCATGATGTTCTCGGGCTTCTAGCCAGGTATAGTGACGCAGAGCCATCAACGTTTTGGGAATGTACATATCCCCCATCATCAGGTTGATGAATGACTAGCAAGAGTGAAGGGACCAGTATATGTACTGTCCGCTAGTACGTACCCATGTAGAAAACACCCAGTCTAATGTGGAGATGGTTCACCGCTCCGTTGGAATCTGTGTTGTTTTCTGAGTTGGTCGATTTCCAACTTTAAGGCTGGTTTCCAGGAGGTACTAAACTGCAACCCAGCGTCCCGGTTCAGTGTGTTCTTCTCGGAGGAGATGGACAGAGTCTCCTTTGGCACACTTTCTGCCAAAATGAATATTTATGGAAGTTCATCAGCCCACCACTTGATGTCAGCTCAATCAACTACACATCAAACATCTATTAGAACCAATCAGACAATTCTGATGATGGGAGCAAGTTAAGCTCTTGAAGATTTATTACATGTAAATGATGTTAAGTGTTTCAATCTGACTCAATTTTCATTATAATGTAGATCTACATCATTGTTACTTATTCAAATATACATAAAAAGAGGAATAAGAGTTTATAAGAATGAGAGATAGAATTGGAACTGAAAAATTCAATGTCACAGCCGGGAATTTTTCAGTTCCGATTCTACCTCTCAAACATTGCCCGCACACGGCTTGTGTGTTTAAAAACACCAGCAGTAAATTTGTTGGTATAAATAAATAATAGTTTGTAAGAATAGTTTGCACAAGAGTAGAGAAAGTCATGTGAGTGCAACACATAAGATTTTTCAGGTTCTGGGCTGTCTGTATGAATCCAATCTGTTTGCATATTATGATGCATAGAATTTTGGAAGTTGTACCATTTCTTACAATCTGGTAGTCTTATTAACTTCTAATAAGTTATGAGGGTTTGCATGTGAAAAATGAAAATGAAAAGACTAAATATTTGTACTCAGAGTAAAACCACTTGGTACACTGGCTCACAAAAGATGCAGGAAGTGTCACCTTGAGGCATTTTCTCATACTACTGCTAGGTCGCATGCTACTTATTAATTTTGGTAAGTTTTGGGTAGCACTTTTCAGTGAATTTTTCCCTTCTTTAATAAGCAACTTCACTGTCATGTACTGTGTAATAAACAGGAGTAGGTACTTTTTGTTCCATCATTGCAATCTAATATCTACCACAGTGGTCTTAGAGAGACTAATGAAACAAATACTGCACTAGACCCTGCACTAAGAGAAGCATACCTTTGTATTATGTAGATCAGCCATTGTATTCTGTCCATTCCTTTATGGGAGATAAATTTAACCTTAAACCTAAAACTAAATGTAATTTAGTGATATGTGAATATTTTATGGCAGGGTCGAGAAGAGGAATGTAAAAATAGCTACACACAAGACTTTCTGGCAGAAAACTCTGGATGCACTGCTCAAGACTAATGCATTCAACACCAGAAGGTTACGTGCTGGGCAGATTTACAATTACATGAGAGGACTGCACTTACAGAACACTTATGGAGTCGAACCTCACACGCCAACAAAACCTGATGATGGTAATAACCGTATTCTTGTTTCATTTGCTCTTCTTTTCCTATGTTATTAACATTAGAGCTGATAGCACTGCGTATATTCATGTGATAATCTCAAATATCTTCAGCATCATCAGATGAGCATACTTTCCCACAACACAGAAGATGTTGGTTGGTTGATATCTAATGTCAAATGCTTGTTTAACAAAATCACTTATTTTCTTGCTTTTCAATATTTAGTTGGGAGATTGTAATCTTCTATGAAAGTCGGACAATGTAGAAGATGATCATGATCCATTCCATCATTTAAGTTACAGAAAGACCACATAGGAGTCTCTGCCATGCCAAATCTGTATAGTATTTTTGTAAACAATCGTGTCCCATTAGTGGTCTGAAGGTTGCTACTGCAGATTTTCTTAGTAATGTAGAAGTATTGTAATTTTGTAAATTTTTCCATTGTTTTTCAGATGTTTTGTTTATGTGTTCTTAATTGATTTTGTTTGTGTATTTATTTGATATTATACTTTTGATAGAGCAAAATGGAATTGAGCTAGGTGTAGATTTAGTGATAATTTTGCTTCCCTTTTTGACCAAACAATCAGCCATTTCATTGTCTATTATTCCACAATGGGCTGGAATCCATTGAATTACCACTCTTTTATGTAAATGGATTATTTGTTGTATTATTTTACAACATTCTAGAATGTTAAAGATGTATGCATTTGTATTAAAATCCTGTCCGGAGAACTTGATTTAAATTGCAGTAAATAATGGATAAAGAGGAGCATTTGGCATAACATTCTTTCAGATCATTGTACATTTCTGTGATCTTTGATCAGAGCATGATATCTCCAAAATTTCATTTGTAGATAAGAGAATTTCTATGTATACTGTTTACAATATGTGCATAAACTTTGGCACATGAATATGACTAAACAAAATGCTTAGGTATGCATATTATTGTCATTTGCATTATATAGGGTGTCCAGGCACTCAGTAATGAACCTAGGAACATAGCATCTGCAGCACATGATAAAGGGACACCTAAAGTTATGTTGGCAACATTTTGTTGTTGTTTGTGTTTTGTTTCAGAATGTGACATAAAAATGGCGTAGGTATACAGTGTAGCAGAAAGTAGTGCTGTTATTGGTTTGGAGAACTAAAGTTCCCAGTGTGCGTACAGTGTTAATTTTGACAAAAATACCCCTTAGAAAGATGCCTGGAGGGACACTAAATAAGAACTTAGTATAGTAGTCTCTTTAAGAGAAATGACTACCTGGGAAGAATGTGTGAGAAGAACAAGTCAAAGCAATTCAAGAGCTCTCCTTATGCAGGACATATGCATGATTATTTGAACATCTGCTTCACTCAGTGTTGGATTGATTGTGGTGGTCCCATAGCATGGCCTCCAAGATCTCCAGACCTAACCCCTCTGGATTTCTTTTACTGATGCTTCATAATGAAAATTGCTTACAACACTCCTGTCATGGATTTGGATTGAATTACATTCAGAAAGCTAGATAAATGTAGAAAAGAAACATGGGAAAGAAAATTGGATAATATTAGTAAAAGGACAGTAGGAAATAATGCTGACAGGAAACAAAGAAGAGAAAAATAGAAGTATGGGAGATTTCATAAGAAAGGCAAAAGAAAAATGGAATAGATAAGTAAAAAGAAAGGGGGAAGAAAAAATAGAAGAGGGGAGCTAGAAGATTAGAAGACCTCTTGAGAATCTGGAAGGCCAGGGAGCCAGGTGATGGAGAAGTCAAAGTGAAAGAGCCTCTTATTTGTATATAGATTAAGGAGAAAATAAATATTTAAAGTATGTAGGTATATGAAGAGGAATGTACAAATAAATCTGTCTACCTATGTACATTCAGAAATTAGCAGTGGGTTCTCCACCTGTTAATTCCACACATAATAGTAAATACCTGGGTAGAAACTGAGAGTCACCTATTCATATGTAATTAAAAACCTTAGATGTTCATGTGCCACAAACAGTGTGTTCTAAGTTTGTTGTTGAGTGAGATATTAAACTTTCTTATTGCTAGTTTTTTATCACAGACATCCTATAAATGTACCAAATCTGATATTTAGACTTGCAAACACGAGAAAACTAAATATGATGAAGCATATAAAACAGTGGAACATGGTAATTAAATTTGTTTTAAAACACCTTTACATTCTCTTACTTGTCAAGATTATAGGCAAAACAAGGAGTCTTCCTCCTTATCATCAGCTGATTGGTTGAGTCAATCTTGTGTGGTGTCTGCCCCATTGTTGTTTGACCTGCTGTCATTCCTATTGGTGAGTGTATATCATCTTCAAGCATGGGCGTCACGAAGGGGGGGCAAGGGTGAGCCGCGGCCTTCCCCTGGAAGTTGGTCAACTTAATGTGCAATCAATTACTGACTATTAAACTGCTATTTTAAAAGATCAATTTTTATTTAGCATGAATTAATATGGTTATATGCAACAAATATTATAAATTGTGACATTAGATTAAGAATTAATATTATCTGTTTGCAAATTTCAAACATTTGCCCCCCCCTGGAAAAATGTCTGCCGACGCTCGTGTCTTCAAGAATATACTGCATTAATTATGAAGATTGTCAAAAAATATGTGTGCATTGGTAAAACTAAAAGGAATCGAAAACAAGATGAAAGGAACAGTTTAAATGTACTAAGTTCGAACAAACAGAAAAATCAGCCATAGCTAAACAGTTTTGCTTCCATAATCATAACATCAGCACTAAAAACTTTTGAAACCAGCCAAGAATCATTTGGAATTAACAGTATGGTAGAATATATACGTTATCAAGGATTCCAATGGATTCATGAATTTTTAAATACAGTGTAAATTAGATAATTCAAAGCTGAAGGGACAAGAAAAAAAATTCAAAGTATTAAAAAATTTGAATTACAAAAGTAATTTTTCAGTTCTGATTCTACCTCTCAAACATTGCCCCCACATGATTGTCTGTCTAAAAACACTAGCAATAAGTTTGTTGGCATAAATAAATAATAATTACAATTTACGTTTAAAATTAACATTTTAGCAGTAGAGGTACATATTATATCCATTAGGATTTTCCGATTATTTCACTCGTTTTTGACTCTTTCCATTTTCACTCAAGACACTGCTTAAAATTGTCTCCTTATTCTTCAGATAAGTTGACCAAGCGTTAGGTGCTATCCTGTGTTCTTTCGTGATTTCAGATTTTTACTTTCTCTACTGGCAAGTAGGGGAAGTATTGTATTCCACCCAAAAATTCGATGTCGAGAATTCACCGGAAATATATGTTTTGAGGCCCCCTGAATCCAAAAAAAGCATTTTAGAAAAAGGTCTGTGTGTGTGTCTGCCTGTGTGTCTGTCAGTCTGTGGACAGCATAACTCAAAAACAAAAAGTCGGTTAAAAGCCAAACTTGGTATTTAAGTTTATTGTCTTTCAAGAATGCGACACGAAGATTTTGAAGAAAATAGCCCCACCCTACACTACCCTTTACATGGAAGATTTTTCAAAAATTTTGATTTTCTTGAAAATGGCTTTAACGATTTTGATTAAAATTTCATATGTTTGAGATATTTTGATGACAAATGAAATGTATATCTTGAATTTTCTGACTATAGCCCCTGTAGTCGTATTTACTCTGGGCGACTTTTGCATAACTGGTAAACCGATAGAGATAGACCAAATTATACTATACAAAAAATGTAGATCTTGCTAAAATACACAATTTATGTGTCTATAAATGTTCATGTTGGGTGAACCATTTCGGAGATATTCCTTGTTATGTGTGTGAGTTTCAGAAAACTTAGAACTTTAGCGAAATGCAACAATGTTGTTCATTTTTTTATATGTTAATTGTGCAAAGAGAATGGAATCTCAAAGGTCATAAAGATTTGACTGTCGCACAAAGCCTTCTGTATTATAATATTCCCCTTGCACCTACAAGGAGATAAGCAGTAAGATAATTTGTACGAATGTTTATCTTAACTAACATGGAGACATAGGAATAAGAGTTTGTTAGAATGGTTAGTACAAGAGTAGAGAAAGTCATGTGAGTGCAACACATCAGATTTTTTCTTTAACCTTTTCAACTTCTCAAATGGTGGCAACTTGTACTGGACACAAGGTTTACTAAGAGACATAGTGGCAACACACTGAACAATAGGAAGCTCCAGGTGCATGTGTTTTAAACATAGGAATGTGGGAGCAGGTATAGAAGCTCAAAGCTGGCACCTAGGAAAGCTGTTCCAACCCCCAAACTGCATTCTGACAAAACAAACAACTGCAGAGTGATGACCTCATTTGCAGAAACTCATGGCGCAAGTTATGATATTAAATTTCTGTGTCTAGGTTAATTTTTGACTGACATTTCTGAACAAACACTTCGAATTAAGGAAAATAAAATTCAAATTACATATGAGTTTTTTTACATTGCTTTAATACAAAATTCAAGGGGCCAAAAAATCTTCAAATTAATGATGAGTTCAAATTATAAATATTGAAATTATCCAAGTTGCACTGTACCAGCATCACCATAAAGCAATGTTTTTGGAGACATGCTCTGAACAAATGCCACTCAGTTAAATGAAAAAATGAAGGTATTAACAGTGAAGAAATATAAATCAATAAATATATTATAAATATTTAGAAACTAGGCTTCATTTATCTTAGATTTAAATTGTGAATATACAGATAGACTACAGTTTCATGAGTAGTCGGAAAACTGCAGTCTACTGTATATTTATGACTTAAATCTAAGATAAATGTCTCTAAATATTTATAATACCTACATTTGTTAACCACTGAATTGTTTCATAAAGAATCTGGGAGGATGTAAATGAAATGAATTAAGTCATTATTTGAGGTTTAAAAGACCAACTAATGTGTATATAAAATGAGAACTTTGATTTCAGATAAACCTTACTTGGGTCTCTATGAGCCTGTCCAGGTTCAAAAAAAGAAACTGTATCTTGTGGATTCAGGACTGATTTTCAATCTGCCATTCCCTCTTCTTCTACGACCACAAAGGGAAATTAACATTTACCTCTCTTTTGACTTCAGTCAAAGAAATGCTGAGTTTGAGAACTTATTTGAGGTGAGTGAAAGTTATTGTATTCTCTTATTTGCATGTGAGAAACTTTGTATTATGGTTTGCTTTTTGACGGTTTCAGGAATTGTTGCTGTCTGAGCAATGGGCACTTCTGCATGGACTGAAATTTCCTCCAGTGTCCAAGCTTATCAAAAAATTCACACAAGAACCTCTCAGAGAGTGTTATGTGTTTAAAGACGAGAATGATCTTCACTGTCCAATTGTAGTTCATTTTGTGTTGATGAATAAAACTTTCAGAGATTTCAAAGCACCAGGTAATGTTTCACCAAACAGCATCTAGTGTTAAGAAAAACTACAGGTCTTAGAGGCACAAACACATGGGAGAACAGGGTATGGATAGAGGCACTCTATATGGCTTGTATTATTGCTTTAACTTCACAATATTTTTTTTTTTTAAATTCATGGTAGGCAAATGTTTTCCTGCATTCATTTTTTTTTAATTTTGTGAAATGAGTTTGTTTTTATTTTTTTGCACTATATGGCTTATATTTGGTATATACATTTATCTCTCTATATTTATTTTTGGTAGTTGCATATTTTTTATTAAATGTATTTAAAATACATTTTAACATATTAGATGTCACATAATATGGAAACTACAATAACTACAAAACAGTAATGTTACTTTAATTTTATTTCTTATTATATTATAATAATACAAATAACTGTGGCTAAATAGCCCAGTGAAGTCACATGTTTGCATATTCCCTTATTGATTTTGTCCTTCTTGTGCATACTTCAATGTGATAGCGGTCACATGCCTTTTCACACAGCCTACATTCAGAGTCCATATTTGGTTCGTGGTAGTTCTTGTTCTTGCATATCATGTGGTGAAATCCTTGGACTGCCAACCTTATAATAACTTGCCTCATTTCAATATTTTCCTACGTCCATGCACGATCCATCATGGCTCCTGTGCAGTAGATTCTGGTTGTATTTCTTCAGTGTTGCTAGGAAGTTCTGTGAAGCGCTGGTGCTTGGTAGGAGCACACTTGTCTTGAGTTCCTCTATGAGCAATGTTTTCCTCAACAGCAGGTATACGATCTTGACTTTGCTGTTTTTGACACTCTTAGCGCTTTCTGTATGTATCTTGCTTTTACTCTTAGCAGGATGGATAGATTTTTCATTGTTACGTGAGGCCATATAATTTCTATGCCATAAGTCAGTATTGGTAGTATTTTTACCTTAAATATGTAGCAGCATCACTGTCTCTAGGTTGAGGGATCTAATGTTTTTTATTTCATGCGTTGCAATTATAGCTTGTGTAGCCTTTTCCATGATGTGTTTCGTGAAACATCTGGTGCTCATTTGCAGCATGAGGCTAGATACTTGAATTCAGATACTATTTTTAGTTTCCTTTCCCTTATGTGTATCTCTGCTGTTACGGGGGCTCTTCCTCCATTTCTGAAAATCATTGTTTCTGCTTTTGATATGTTAATATCCAGGTTGTTCTTGGAGCATCATTTTTCTACTTCATTTATTGTTGTCTGCATTTTTGTTGTATCTTTGGAACCAATTACAATGTTGTCCACGTATGGGCATGAGAATGTACCCTCCTTTTGGGCAAGTCTAAGGATTTCTGTGGTGGCTAGTATAAAGACCAGGGGACTTAGAGGGTCGCCCTGCAAGCCATTACTTCACAATTTTTGTAATTGAGAGTTTTACTTTATTCTTAATTTAAAAATTCACAGGAATGAACTCAAAAGAAAGTAATAATTAATTTTTATATTAAAAATTGCTGGAATTTCATGCTTTTTGAAAAATAAGGCACTTTTGCTTCATTCCACACTCATTGCTAAATTTGCTAAAATAATATTGATTTATTGATCAACATCACATAATTCAGAAAGACAATGGAAATTGCTTTAATATAATTTTTTTCACTTTTATGTTAATGTGAAATAAGAGTGCCCCTAGGGATGCTTAACAGCAACAAAGAAAAACTGTTGACACGGTTGCTATGAGGTTGTTAGATAAGTCAGGTAAGCTAATTAGAGCTTCTCATGTAATATTTATAAAATTGTTTGAGCTTTCACCCATATTAAACTCCACAGCCATCAACAGGAAATCAATAATTAATAAATAAATGGGCATCTCAAACTCATGGGCTTCATTGGAAACTGCATAAGAAATAAACACCATCTCAAAAGCATGGCCTTCTATTAAGTATTCCTGTCCAAAGTGTGCTCAGCCGTAGGCTGTTGTCCCTATTGAAATTATTTTGCTCTAACTTAATTTCAATCACTTCTTTTATGAGTCTGTCATAATGTCAGTTACTGTGGTGTAGAACCGTGAACTTATCAAATAAAATTCTGTGATCATTGTCAGGACTATGCTGTGCTATTGCTGATTTTTCTGGTTGTAGTAGTCATTTGTGTTCATCACGTCTCTTCAATCATACGACCTTTCTGTCCTATATATAAGTCTTTTCACATTGGTAAGGAATTTTGTAGACACTAAGTGTTTTAAAACAAAGATTGCTCTTAACTGGCATCATCTACTGTCTCAGCTTCTTTGGTGGCAGGAATATCATTTAATTATCTTCTTTCTTGGAAGTTTGAAAACAGTGTTGTGTTGTAATAATCAATTTAAACCAAAAAGATGAAGTCACAAACAGGCAATCCTCAATAGCTTAGCACATAGATTGGTGAACATCCCCCTTGCAACAGAAGAATACAAAGCAGAATATTGCAAAATAATTGAAATAGCACACAAAAGAATGGCTTCCCCAAATCATTAGTAGATAAAGAAGTGAAACGAGCAGAAACAAAAAAGTTACTAAACGAAACTACAACACTCACAGCAGCAGAAACAAAAATGGCATTAAAAAAATGCACATTCCATCCTTGGGCCTTCGAAAAGAACAGAACATTCAGCTAGCACCAGTGAACCACTACAAAAAAAAAAAAAAAAAAAAAAAAAAAAGAGCTGTTGGAAAAATCAGCAGTTGCCACTTTTTGACAGAAAACTACAACATAAAGCTTAAAGCTAGAACCAAAGCTCCTCAAACACATAACGGGAAAACAAGAGCTGTCCATGTGGGAACAAATCTTTATTTTGAAAAATAAAAACAGAGTATTCAATTTCGATGTCCCTGAGAAAGATATCTTCAGCAAGTTCCTTGAACCACCACCAACGGAGACCTCAGGGAAAACATTGCCAACATGTTCCAGTAAAATATAGGTAAGTGTTGTGTAGTGTTATTAATCCACTCACCTTTTGGCTTAAATTAAAAAAAAATATTGTTTAATGTTATGTTTTTTGAGTATCCACACAATTTTATTCAAGAAGGGGATAAATGCCTTTCCTTTAGATTTTCCATCTTCCTCTGTGTTGTGATTGTCTATGAAGCAGTTTCTGTTATTCTTAACTCTCCGGTATGCTTGATGAATGTCTTTGTTTGTGTAACTATTCTTTTTAAAGAAGTTTATCCAATAATTTATGTTGTGGGATAAGTCCTCTTTGTCCACAATTTCAGGTAAGTTTCCATGAAATGGTGGAAATGTTGTTACATAGCACCACTGGGGTAAGACTGATTAATGTATATATTTTAGAGAAATTTTCAGTCGGATGTGAAGTTATATTAAATTGTTGAAAGTTATCTGAAGTGATCTAGTCATCTCCTTAGTGCAGTAGCAGTGCAGCTGCTTACCAAGCAAGAGGCTTGAGTTCAGTTCTTGGTACTGTTGTAAAGATCCAGCATACACTCAGTCTTGTGAGGTCTCTGGGGGCCAATTGAGATACTACTTGATGGAAAAGTAGCAATTCGTGGTTGTGAAGGCTGTATTCACAGACTGGAGGTACTTAAGGTGCTAATCACATCCCATCGTCCAGAACTGCACCCCACTCATGATGCCTGACATGGGCTAGATGGAGGACACAGCAGTTGGGCAGTAGGCTTTGGCCTGTTATTGAGTTGTAGCATTGCTGAGTTGAATTTTAGGTTAGATCTAAAGTGATCAATTGCCATATAAAATGGAAAACAAAGCAAATAACATTTTCATTTAATTAACTTGAGTAGTGTTTAACACCCATCAGCTACTTACAGCATCACAAGCAGCGACATAGGTGATTCATGAAATAATAATTTGGAGGGGAAATTTGAGAACAAAACTTTCAAGCCTAAGTATAGGGCACCTTGCTGACATTTACCAGCATTGATGACTGAAGAAAACCTGGAAGACACCTCAGTCAGAGAGAATGTCCTGCTGGGATATGAACCACAGTCCTCCTATTCATGAGTCCGTGACTTAACAACTTTATGTCAGTTTCCATTTAAGGGGTTGAGCTACAAAACAGATGAAAGTAGAATCAAAACTGTAAGTGCATTAGTGACATACACCTGACAATGGAGATAAACGTCTTTAAAATGCTCTGAGTGAAAGTAAAATAGTGCTAATATTTGATCATAGTACATGGTGTACATGTCAAATAATTACAACTAGAATTAATATAATCTATATATAACAAAATTAGAGAAAAACATAAAATTATATTTTGAAAGCTAGAATCAGAAAGCAAAAATGCAATGCCCTAGCTGTGATCAGAATCACGAATCTTCCATTCCACATGCAGCTGCTCTTAACCGCCGAGCTATCTCAGCCACATGCTAGCACACCCTTAAATTCTCCATCAGATTGGCATTTTCCTGGTAGAACACAAGGTAGAGTGGTGGACTGGCATCTCAACTAAACAATTATAAAATACCCTTTAGTAAAGGAAGCTGACTGTCATGTTAGTTAGCTCACTTACATTTTATGTTAGCTATTTGTTACTTGAAAGCATGAAGCTTTACTAGAATTCTACAGAGCCGTAAACCACATGATACATAAAAATACAACTTTTGTAATATTGCACTGTTTCCCAAATATTTACTGTTGTATACAAAACATGTTTCCATTTTAAAACACTGTGCTTCTTTTGTTTTTTCTATAAGATCTTATTTTATTTATATATTTGTATTAAGTTAATACATACTTGATTATGACAGACATTCAGCCTAGGCTCTTAGTTTGTCATATCCACCCAACATAAATCACATTATAGCTAATACCAAATATTGTTAATTCTGTTCCCTTTGTACGGACCATTTCCATTTTTTCTTAACTTTACTTAAAAACTGACCTAGATCTCTGACCTCCTTTCTAAGAATCCTCCTAAATGCTGTTCTGTACATACAACTTCTTATTCCCGACATAGCTCCTTTCCCTTTTGTCAGAACTAATTTCCTTTGTTTTTCCCACCCCCCCCCCCCCCACTCCCATCTATTTTTACTCCTAAGTAGACACATTCTTTACTACTTTATACTCCTTGTTGACCTTTTTCCACTTTTCATATTTTGCCAGATCTACTCCCATAGCTACTTATGTCACTCTTCCTCTCACTTCCAGAGCTTACACCAAATATGTCCGTTCACTTCTCCTGCCTGCTCAACACTCTAAGATCTTATTAGTAACAAGAGCAAGGTTAATAATCAGATTACCACTGTTTCCTGTATCTTTAATATAAGAAAGAAAAGTTGTCCCATTTGAAAGCATTGTTTTCTC
This sequence comes from Tenodera sinensis, assembly GCA_030765045.1. Taxonomy (NCBI): domain Eukaryota; kingdom Metazoa; phylum Arthropoda; class Insecta; order Mantodea; family Mantidae; genus Tenodera; species Tenodera sinensis. The sequence goes on from CM060965.1 coordinate 11,930,467, forward strand.
ATTGGAAATGTTTGTGTTGGAAATATTATCATGAGCTAGTGTTTTCAAGGTGTTATTATTCTAAAAGGGTGAAGTAAGCTCACAACTGGGGGTCATAGCATTAAATGGCAGAGTACATTGGTAATCAAAAAATAATTCTGAAATTAAAGCAGGGTTCTTTGCAATTAGTTGCTTTGAAGAAAGCATTTACAATTTGGTATTACATGCCTGTATTTGTTACATCAAGTGCAGGCTTACAGCATGGCAGCTCAGAGGAAATGTGGCATCCTGATACCTAACTGTTCAAACTCTCTGGTCGTTGGTTTGCATCCAAAGAGAGGTATGCTAACCCCCACCCCTGTCTCTATGCTGCATTCAAAATGGCCAATCATTGTCCAATTCTACGGAATAATCTGGTGTCCAGATTGTTGTAGAAGCTTGTACTGCTTACCCAGTGTATTTCATCCCTTCTCATATATTGTTGGGTTTTGTAATCCTACGCTTTGCTCCCAAGTGAGTGCTACAATACCTTAATACAACATAAAGTGAGTTTACATTGTTCATGGCTTGGTTTCAGCCTGGGCATAAAGGCCTCACTAGGTCATACAAGAATAATAAAATACAATAACAATTTAAACATACCCATAAATACACTACCACCCTTGTCACAATAATTGAATATTTGAAATTTAAATGCTAAATCCATCTAAATGCACACAATTTCAGAGCTTGTGTTCTGTAGAGGAGTTAGTGTTTTCACTGAACCTTTTGTTTTATTTCATAGTTTACGAAGTTGGGCTGTCCCATGGCTGAGTGGTTAGACTCCTTCTCTCTCATCAAGGTAGCCTGGGTTTGATACCAGGGGATCATATGTGGGATTAGTGGTGTGCATCAGCAGAGGTATTCTCCAGATTCTCTGGTTTCCCCCACCATTCATTCCACCAACTACTCCATCATTGCCTTTTCTTTCATCCATTCACCCATCCTGGCTTCTCTGATCCAGAGTTTGTCTGCTGCTTGATGGACATATAACGTGTGAAGTCCTTCGTACAAGGAGAGTAAACAGAAAAAGAAGAACAAGATTACAGTGTTGGCATTACTTTCTCTGCAACTAATATGAGTAACCTAGGTTGTTACAGCTTAGACTTGTAAATGGAAGGACTGTATTCAAATCCTGCCAGGACCATCCTCCCTCAGTGATCTTTTGCCAGGTTTCCCTCAATCCTTAAACTAGCAAAAGCCCGGGGGAGGGGGGGTTACCCTAAACTTATGCCTGGAACATTTCCTTCCAAAGTATCATTTCATTTTATGTATCATTGGCGTCGCCACCTGTGGTGCAATATGCAGTAAGAATGGGCATTAAACACTACAAAATAAAGTTACTACGCCAGAGAAAGTTGTTGTATAAGTGGAAGCCCAAAAACCTGTAGTGTTTTCTTAACACTGAAGATAGAATACAGCAGATTATGTTTTTTATGACTTAGAACTATTGTTTTAAATAATTTCAGGAGTAAGAAGAGAAACAGAAGAAGAAAAGAAGTTTGCAGATTTTGAGATTTTTACAGATCCAGAAGGTCGATACTCGACTTTCAAATTTCATTACACAAATGAAGAATTTGACCGACTTGCAAATCTTGTGGAGTTCAATACATTACTTTACGAGGAAGAAATAAAGAAGCAAATGATAGAGGCTGTGAAATGCAAGCGCCTTCTCTCCAAAAAAACAGCAAATATTAAAAAAGTGTTTCTCAAGAAACCTAAATAATTTCACTGGTTCGCAATCAAGATGGGTATATCAGAATCAGATCAGATGAAGCTGAGTGTAATATCATTTTACCAAAGAAGCAGGAGAAATGTTGGAAGAGGGGTGAAGTAACTGGTTTCAAGACATGTGGCCATGTGCACTATTGTTGATCAATGTCTGACCATGGTTAAATTGTGCAGTAAATCGTCTTCAGCTGACCATGCATACCTCAATGATCATGATCCTCAAGAATCATTCAAAGGAAAACATCTATAGCTTGTCTCACCCTTAGATGACTTTATGGAGTTAAATGGGATATCTACTTATCTATATCTTCTACAAAGATCCAGCTATTTAAACAGAATTGGGATATATTCTTCACCACTCTGCCCTCTATGTGATCTGCAAGAGGAAATGGACCGAGACCACGTTCAAATATGCCCGGCCACTTCTAGTGCCCCATCCATCAGTGAAAAATATTGGAGAGCAAAAGGATTAATGACTTCATTGTCAGAAATCCAGCGTTGGCCAACAACAACAATGATCCAGTTTTGACATCCTGCTGATTTAAGTAATCCTGGTACAGTTGCTTCCAGATGTTTTCCAACGCTGTAGAGGCTCGCTGTAGAGACAGAAGGGGTAAAGGTTATCGAGCAATCAGTCCAACCAGAGCCTGTCTCTTGAGTTTGATAGCTGCAATGCTAACATTTTCATTTTAACAGAAGAAACTATCATGGTGACTGACTTCTTTGGGACTTTGTTGTAAAACAGTGAAGATTATTAGTTGGGTTCTCGGCCACTGAAGACAAGAATGTGACATTAACATGTCTGCAAAAATATTTTTGGGAGTAGAGGTACAATAAACACTACATATTATTACACACGCATGCACGTGCACACGCGCATGCGCGCACACACACACAATTATCTTTTCCATCAAGCTTATGGGCATTTCCTGATATCACATGTTGATGATGATGATGTTAATAATAGTAATAATAATAGTAGTAATAGTAATAATGATAATAATGATGATGACGACAACAGGAACAATAACAACAACAACAACAACAACAACAACAATAATAATAATAATAATAATAATAATAATAATAATAATAATAATAATAATAATAATAATAATAATAATAATACTATATTAATTATTATTATTATTATTATTATTATTATTATTATTATTATTATTATTATTATTATTATTATTATTATTATTATTATTATCATTATCATTATTATTATATTAATAATAAGAATTTCTCTGTGGAAAAACTGTATATCCAAAATAAATAAACCTCCTTTGCCATCCGATTTTTCGTTAAATAGTTCAGTGTATACGTATCACAGATCGTCATCGCCATCATTGTCGTTGTTGTTGTTGTTGTTGTTGTTGTTATTGTTATTATTAACAAAAAATCTATTATATTCATTTTCGATTTTTATATATATTTAATTCATTATATTTGTTTAAAATGTTTCTAAAACAACAGGACTACCACAAAATGTCAACATTAATTTGTTTAAACACCTGGAGAAAGGATGCACAGATTTCTTTTGTTTGGACAGAATAATTAAGTATAGAACAAACTACCCCACTTGCCTCACCTTAGCTTACATGACTACATGCGAATGTAAATAAACACATACGATAACCTGCTCCAGGACAGGCTCAACTACTCAATAAGAAAATACTCCTTCCGTTTCCCCTCAACACCTTTCACCCATCGGAAAACATTTGGAGCTGGCTGTAAAACGTCTTTTCCTCAGTACTTTCAAGAAAATTTAAACAGGCAGTCATTTTTTGCAACTGGACCACAATCAACATAATTGATTGGTTTAGCACTCATGGTCAAAGTTGACCATAATCAACTACAATGTTTAACTGTGATCAATCCACTGAAAAGTAGCTTGGAATGCATCAAAAGTCACTCATGCATTGGCTGAGAATGGGACACATGGCCAGTAGAAAATATCAGTGCAGTTATATCACAAATAAATATTTTTGTATAGCATGTTTAATGTGTTTCATTTCACTCATCAAGTGTTCATTACAATTAACAGTTCATAAATACCATCATATCTTTAACCACAAAACCATAAGATAATAAAGTGCTTAAATGAATATTTATATATTTCAAGTAAAGCTGTATGTACCTATCTGTTATTTATTATGCATACATTTGTGATAGTATGCAATTTTTATAACATTTCCATACTAGTAAGGCTGGTATGTAAAACTGTATATAAGATAAAATAAGATATTTTTAAAATTTATTTGTTTATTTATTTCATTCACCAAATATATACCTATATACAAATGGCTTTGTCAGTATTTTACAAACTACTTATAGAATGTATATGATCTTTGCAAATATTCACCAAAAGAATTACAAAAATTCAAAGACTTTCTCAAATAATATTACATTTTTATAGTATACAGCTTACAATTAATATGAAGAATTTAACATAAACTTTAACTAGCTTAGGAAGAAGAAGTAATCATGAATTTATTAATACTACAGAAAATGATGTTTAAACTGATTCTGATTTAAGAGTTTCCAGTTACCAGGTAGCTTAGCTTGTGTAAAGGGATAACCCTTGGTGTGACAAATTTTATTGCTTTAGCGATTGACATGTGATCCCCTGGTATTATAGAAATGGTAGTCAGAATTCCTGCTAAAAATATGGTACATTCTTGTGAATGAAAACAACAGTCTCAAAAATATAAATGCCAGCTAGACTAAATTACTGTGCTACTGTAGCATTCATTTCGCACTACTGCTAATCTGTAGCTCTCTTTATTGGCTCTATGGATTTGTTAAACCACCTCTTGCTGCCATATGGGTTAATTCAACTTCTTAAAACATTTGTGCTTTGTATGGTTCAAAATGTAACATGCAATGAACCCAAAATTTAAAGTCCTACATTGGTGGTCTATTACATTGCTAGGTAAAATAAATATTAGGCACAAGCAGTGGGCTATCAAAGCTATCACTGAAACCCATATTTCAAGTAAAGTAGAAATTAATTAGTAACATTAATAATAATTGGAATACTAGTCAGTTTCCCTCATGAAGAATTAGTGCGCAGGATGGAATATGCCTTGTTCTCTACTATTGAACAGAGGAAAGAGTAGGGCTACAGATGCTTGCTGCCGCAGCCTTCACTACGATCTGGGGAGAGAGAGGTGAGGTGGCAGAATGCAGAAATAAGCACGTCAAGGCTTCGGAATCCCATGTCGATATACTCACACGAGCATCTCTGAAATGTGCCATGAACACGACTGGCTTGGAGTTAGCAAGAAACCTCTGTTTTTAATATTGTGCAATTGTTATGGTCCTCAACAGCTGTATTAGTATTAGTAGGTATTATTTATTTCATGTGTACAGTGTACCAAGATAATTGCTAGTGTCATTTCTTTGAAATGGATGAACAATGTGTAGTAAAACAATTAGTAAAACGACCATATTCAGTTGAAATATGAGGATAAGTTAGTGATAGTAAAACAGGGAAGGCCTACTCCAGCTCTTCCACACTTGCAGTGTGAACAGAAGGAAAAAAAATAAGAATCCTTAGAAAAAATATTTTAATATAAACAATTATGATAAGTATGTGTTACTGACGGTTCATTAGAATTAAACACACCTTATTGCTGGCCATGCTTGTCTACCCTGTAATACAACAGATTTTGCAATTTTAGTGTATTTAATCACTAAACAAGGTACCAACAATTAGAAGCATAGGATTTGAAGATATATGGTAAAAAACTATGAGCGTTGCTAATGAAGAGAACGAAGAAAGGCCCTGAAAGAGAAATTGTGATGAAGAGGATACCTATTCTTCATACTGAAGGATTTTCTGTGAAGTCCTGGACACATTAATAACTCAAACTAAATTAAGATTTGCATCACAGAAACAGTTGAAATTCCTGGTCTTGCTGTATTCTGAACATTTTGCAAGTTATGATAAAAGTTTTCCAACCACTGTATTACGTGAACTGAGAGAACTATGTATTTCCTATGTCAATATACTATCTTTGAAAAACAAACTGAAAGTGTTACATTTGCCTCAAACATTTTCTAGCAAGTTCATTCAAATCATTGCAAATTATATGAAGTCAAATGGACATGATGTTGTGTGCAGTGAAATTTATATACTATGTGAACTGATTTTAACATTTTCTTCCACTACTGCAAGTACAAATAGGAGTTTTTCAGCCTAGAAGCGAATAAAATGTTATTTATAGGCAACACAAGGACAAATTCATCTGAGGAACTTGCATCCTCTGTTTTTGGTAAAAGGCACACTTGTTTCATTGAGAAGACACCACTAGGAATTGTTTTCTGACAGTGCGACAACACAGTTTACCTGTAAAGAAATGGTTGGATTTTGAAGGCTGGAATTCATGTATTCCTCATCCTTACCTGAGTCTGGAAGTATAATGGCAGTGCCGTGGCTGAGTGGTTAGACCGCTCGCCTACTACCTAGGCAGGACCCGCAAATGGTATTTGTGGTGGACGAAACAGCGTCTGGGCAAGTTTTTTCCGGGTTCTCCAATTTCCCCCACCATTCATTCCATCAATTGCTCCATTATCACCCTTCCAATCATCCATTTCACCTGCGTTTCATATCATCCTCTTCCTCACTCATACCTGGTGCATAGCTGACCACCTGCTTCCAGATCTTCACTCTGTCTGGTCCAGAGGTCCCTCTGCTCCCCAACAGGCGTCTAACCCTAGGCACTGGCTTGTAAGTCCTAGGGGTATAAGTCCTATATAAAGGGAGGGTAATTAGGGAAAGAAAGAAGGAAGGAGGGAGGGAGGGAGGAAGGAAGGAATGAATTCATGTATATGTATATAAACAGGTATGGTAACATTGTTCATTTTACTTGTATAATTGTTGTTTAGCTCATTTGAAGAAAAAAATATTTAAATACACTCTTCATGAAGTTAACATTTAATCAAAAATATCTCTGTTTTTTTTTTTTTTTTTTTTTTTTTTTTTGGGGGGGGGAGGGTAGTGTTTTATGCCTACTTATCCTATATATGGCACTGCAGGCAGTGACACTCATGATACATGGAATGAAGATGGAGCATGAGTGGAATAAGATTGTGGGAGAAACTGTAGAATCCAGAGGAAACCCGCCCTAGTTCCATTTTGTTCATCACAAATCCCACATGCGGTCACCTGAGATCAAACCTGGATCACTTTGGTGAGAGGTGAATGGCCTAGCCACTTGACCATGGCACGGCCATGGTAGGCTTAGTGATATCCCAAGTTACATATGCTCCTAGGTACAAGTTAAATTCCTTGTTCCTCTATCCTCTATCATTTTTGTTATAAGATTTTAATATGTTTCATGTTATGGAATCTTTCATGATCATTCTTTTTTATAACGATGTACTCTGACAACCACATCCAGAGGTAAGATTGTATACTCTAACCAAACTTGATCTGAGGAGCATCACAGATTATTTTTTACCTTCTCCACCACCTACCTGTAGCAGGTACAGGAAGTATTGTATTCCACATAAAGTTTTGATTCCAGGATTTCACCAGAAATACATGTGGTCAGTATACCGATCCCTTCTGGTCATATGTGCGGTCTTTGCAACCAAGTACCTCTAGTTCTCATTCAAGTAGCTCCTCAATTGACCTCTCAGGGACTTAATGAGGCTGAGTGCTCTCAAGACTAGGTCTTCCAGCAGAGGAAAATCCCCACGTTGGTACCAGGTATCCTTTTATCTTCTAGGTGACAAACCCACAAGGTGTATGAGAAAGAATATGAAACCACTGAGTTGTTTACGTGAGCCTGTTGCACATATATGGTGAGACAGTGTTTGTATACTCATTTCAGGTACAATCATGTCTTCAGGACAGCACCATGTCATACATCGGCAGGCACAAGAGATAACATTACTTTTGTTACTGACTGTATGCCAACCTACTAGTATTTTGCTGTTCTAGTAAACAGATAACAAGCAATGTAGCTGTCTGACAACCAAGGTCAATATGCCTAATCACTTTATTTAGTAACTAAGGTATTTATTGGAATTTATTCACAGCTGGCTTTAATTTCTTACTTATAACTGGTATTGGCAAGTGTACTTTAGTAATAAGGCTGATGTGTTGTGCTCACATAACTTTCTCTACTTTGTACAAACTATTCTTACAGACACTTATTCCTCTATCCACTTAATGTGAACTGAGATAAACATTTATGAAAATTATCTTATTGCTAATTTTCTTATAGGTACAAGGGGAATATGGAAATACAGTAGACTTTAAGTGATAGTCAAGTGTTTTAACAGCTTGTTGCTATGTGATAACTATGAAATTCCATTCTCTTTGCATGGCCAATGCATAAAACATGAATGACTTCCAATTTGAGAAAAGTGTGAATAGTGAGAAATTCAGACAAATAACAAGGAATATCTTGGAAATGGTTCACTCCACAAAGTAAATGTGTCTGACATAAATTGCATGTTTTAATGAGATCCACATTCTTTGTTTAGTAAGATTTGGTCTATCTCTTATGGTTTACCAGTCATATAAAAGTCATCCAGAATAAAGAGGACTTCAGAGACTATTCCCAGAAAATTCAAGATAAACATTTCATTTAGCATAAAATTATCTTAAACATATGGTATTTTAACCAAAATCATTACAGTTATTTTTGATATAATCAAAATTTTTGACAAATTTACCATATAAAGGTATCTGGGGGAGTGGATTTTGCTGAAAATCTTCATGCCACATCCTTGGAAGATGCTGAACTTAAATACTAAGTTTGGTATTTAACTGACTTTTTGATTTTGAGTTATGCTGTTTACAGACACAACACACACACACACCTTTTTCTAAAAATGCTTTATTATTTAGGGGACCTCAAGACATGTATTTCCAATGAAATGTCTGTACTGAATGTTTAGACGGAATGCAATATCTTCTCTACCTTTCATGTACATGGTAGAGCAAGTAAAACTGAAGTATAAAAATATTATATGTCTTCTAAAGTAAGAACAAATTAGAAACTAAAAACTTCACTTATCTTAGAATCTTACTTTAAAATCTTGTTGCTTCACTGTTAATAGCTTCAATTTCTTTAATTATATTATATATCTATTTTATTTTACTCATGAACTTAATATCAAGATTTTGCTGAAAGTACTCATTTTGAGGCCTCTTAAATTAAAAAAGTAATGGTAGACTATTCTATTCCTGGTATTAGAATGATGTATAAAATGCCCAAGTTGAATTTTCTGTAAATATGCTGTAGTCCTCTTCACTTTGACAAATGTTATTTGACTAGGAAACCATGAAAGATACATGCAAAATTGTATGTAGATGTCATTAAATATCTGTGCAGTTTGTCATAGGAATATTTGTATGTTAACCTTCTTCACCACTTGCATTTTTGCAATACTTCAAGTAATACACTTTGAAATCTTAAGTGACTGCTCTCCCCCAACCCTACCCCTGTCCTGATTGTTTAATTTTTGTTTCAATTGTTGGGCTTCTACTTTAGGTTCTATGTTGAACATTAAATCGCAGACTAAAGGAAGGATAGGAAATGATCCTAACCTTTGTGTAGGAATTGAATCTGGAACCTCTAAATTTGGAGGCTAGCATGCTTGTCATAAGACCACAGGGGTAGCCACTGTTCGTTTATAGGTAGGTACTCAGAAATTGGGGCAAAGAGTATGCTAACCTGCTATCTAAGCAGCCTCCTGTCATGGGCATTGCAGAGGGATGGCAAGGGGCAGCCTCCCTCCCCCCTGGAAATCAGTAAATGTAATGTGCAATCAATTACTATTAGACTATTGCTTTATTGTTGATGTAAAGAACAGTTTTTATTTAGCATAAATTAATACACTTATCCGCAACAAATACTATAACTCATGTTTTACAGCTTTTGGCAACCGAATAATCAATTAATATTGTTTAATTGTAAACTTCCAACATGCACCCCCCCCCCCTCCGTAAAAAAGTGTGCTGATGCTGATGCCTCCTGTATTTCCTCTATGCATGTATAACAGTGTAACTATCTAAGTTAGAGAATGCCATGAACTTTTTAGTTATATCACAGAACACCTATATGCTCTGTTTAAGATTGTTTATATGATTACAAGCAATCTGCTTGTGTCCTTTCCTACATAGTCACCACTTTCATTTTCAATTACCTATATCAGAATGATCATGAATACACACAAATGAAACATTGTTTTTACTAAAATTGAAATAATAAAATGCAACAACTGTATTTTTCAGAGAGAATCAAGTGAACTGTTTATTATTAGATATTTTACTAAGCCTTCTTAATCACTTCACAGCATTTTGTTTTATACCACCATGTTCTTGTTCTGGGTACACTCTTATGCCAACAACTAACCTATAAAATCTGTATCTCTTTCTATATTTCTTCATAAATTTGTTCCAAAAATGGCTAATTATGAAGAAGTGGTTGCAGAAGAACAAAAATCACTCTTGGAGAGTACACCTATGGTATTTAGCATATACTAAAAAAGTGATTTTTATGTGAACCTAAATAGAAGGTTATTTTTAGGAAAAAATGCTTTTAAAATAATTTTAATATTTTGTGAAATATTTTTAATTTGCAAATTGATGAAAAAGATAAAAAAGTAGCACAAAAACAAGGAATTTGAAAGTGCTGTGTTGTAATAATTTGCAAACATACTGTCAACTGCTACTGATAAGAATAGAAGCAGGGTCAGTGGATGAAATGGCATTTTGTTACCCATAATTCATTGCAATCGTTTTGCACCATTACATGCCAGACACCAGCACTGCACTCATGAGTAGAATAAATTATATTCTGTACTCATCCTTCATGGTTTAGGGGTAACATTTGAGTCATTCAATAAGTTATCTACCTGAATATGAAAATTAAATCTGATGCTGAAACCCACCTGATTATTTTTCATTGTTGTCCCCCTTGACTGCAATGCACTTGGTCCACTTTGTCTCCAGTGATTGAGTACCCTCAGAAAGAAATTAAACATCTTGCCTGTTACAGCTGCCTTTAATGCATTGTCATTGGGCAATTTTGCCTACACAGAAATTTTTTAAGGTTTTTGAACAGAAACTAATCACTGGACTGTAGGGCAGATGGTTAATTTGTATGAAGCAACAGTCCTGTTTAGCACCCTGCATACGTGCGACTTGTGTGACCTGTAGCAGCAGAATACCAACCGACAGCTTTCCACAGTGTTTCTGTTTGATATTTTTGCATAAAGCCAACATTGTGGAAGCATTGGTGTTTCCAGTAGTGGTTGTCTTGTGTGGCATGAATTCCAAAAGAAGAACACCTTCTGGGTCCCAAAAAAGTGTTGTCATGTTCTTTCCAGCTGATTGTTGTACATGAAATCTCTTGGGGTATAAGACACACCTTGTGTGGACTGTTGTTTGGTCTCTGGATCGTGATGATGGACCTATGTTTCATCCCCTGTAACGATTCTTGAGAAGAATTGTCAAATGTTCATGAGCTATAACATTGACCTTAACACGACGATGTTCCAAAATCTTGTCCTCCACTTTTTGGCACATTTCCTTTGAAGATTCTTCCACTGGTCACCTTAAACATGGATCATCTTCAATCGAGTCCCTGCCCCACTTAAATTGCTTGAACCAAAACTTATGGTGAAGCATCACATTGTACAACATTTATCCTTTCATGGGTTTCTGTCAGCTTCTTCCCTTCCTTTGTGGGGAACTGTATCACAGAACAAAGTTCCGAATCCCTTGTGTTCATTGTAGACCTGCACGCCACTGCACTTCCCATCCTCTCACTGCCAGCATGTTGGTCTGGGTGGCTCAGTTGGTTAGACACTGGCCTACTGATCCCAAGGTTGCAGGTTCAAATCTGGCCCAGACCAATGGTTTTTAAGTGTGCTTAAAAACGACAGCTCCATGTCAGTAGATTTACTGGCATGTAAAAGAACTACCGCAGGACAAAATTCCGGCACACAGGTGATGCTGATGTGATCCTAGTAATTGACAGCATTGTTAAACCACAAAAAAAATAATAAAAACTGCCAACATTTACCACAGACTTATTTTTTACTGTGTCTGTGACATGACAAAACATGTCCCAACTTGCATGTGGAGCATCACGCCTAATGTAGCAATATAAGATACTGTGGTAGATAACTTATTGTATGCCTCTCGTATGAATCTCTGGTTCCCAAGATCATGGGTTCAAACCCAGTGGGGGCAATGGATTTTTTGCACATAAAAATCCTTAGCATGGCTTTCTTCAGAAGGGAAGTAAAGCCGGTGGTTCTGTATCATAGATTTACAGTACATAAAACAACCTTAAGCCTGATAAAGAGACCTCTGTGCAAAATGAAGCAGCCTTTCATACCCAATATGGAATGGAACACTAAGAACTATAGCAGTTAAAGAGCACCCATAAATAAACACTTATTTTGAATTTCAATTGCATTCTGTAGGCTTGCTGATGGCCAGAAAGACTCTGAATGTAGACCACATCAAAAGCAGACAAAATTAAAGCACAGTTGACAGCACGCTTCCCTGTGGCGCAGAGGACCCAGGTTCGATCCGCAGTACCAGCATGGGGATTTTATCCCCGCTGGGAGGTCTGGCATGGGGTGTACTCAGCCTCGTTAGGTCCTGGGGGGGACTGATTGAGGAGAAGTAGCAGCCCCAGGTTGAGAAGACCACATAACTGGGTGGGAGGGCTCTGGGCACTGACCACGTCCCACCCTCCAGGACTGCACCTCACCAATGACACCTGCAGTGGGCAGAGGTAGGGATGCAGCAGCTGGGTGGTAGGCCTTGGCCCTTCATGGGCTATTGCGCCATGGTTTAGTGTTTAGTTATTGATGTACAAAGTATGTAAAATTTCAAATTCTGTTGATAAATGCATAACTTGAATAAACAATGTAACATTTCTAGTACATCTGTAATGTTTCCAATTGGGGTTCTGCTCTTCAAATCCAGCGCTGTACCACAATGCATTTGGAGGGCACTTCTTCTCCTCAGGGTCTGCCTATACATTGGTTACAGGGGTTCTGAAGATAATATAGATTATGTTTATGGGGAAGGTGCATGGAATGAGATTTTTTATAAGGTTCACTTTTATTAGAAATTACCACACAAAATTGCAATGTTAACAGCACTTCCATCACCATCGAATTCTGCAAGTTCCACTATTCTAATGTATATGCTCTGTTATTTTTATATTACACGATTTAGGTTTTGTAATCTTCACTTTGCATCACTATATGCATCCACTTATGCACATCTATTCTTTATCCCAATGTATTACATGTTCATCCGACCAATGATTAAGTCAAGCCCTATTTAAACATCCCAAAAATCAGCTTATATAGCTGATTGGATCTCTGAAGAAGGTTTAAATTTTTACTGGCTGTGGAGTCAAACTTTTTAAACTTTAACAGTAGCAAATTAATAATTGGAAATAGTGTCATGTGCCCACCATGATGTAGCGTTCGAAAGATCAAAAGAGGTTTTTACTAATCATTTTTGGTTGAATCTTACAAATTTCCCTGTGCTGTTATTTTATTCATAAATATTTGTGAAAATACAAACACATACATATTTTCATGCAGGCTTTTAAATGATATAAATGTCAAACAGATTGAACCAAAACTGTAATTTTCAATTTGATAAGTAATTAATTGTAAATAACTTAATTATTCTTTTTTAAACATTACTTTTTCATATAGGGGAGTGCAGTTGGAAATAACGCTACACATCATAAAATCATAAAATACACTAAATAAAACATATAATAACATATAAACATAAAATCACTGCACTTGGCTTTTGCAGCCTGTCATTGCATAATATATGTACCTATCCTTACAAGTAAGCAAAGAGTGACATTAGATATACATTCACAAAATATTGATACATGCAATAAACCTATTATGGCTGACAAAAAATTTAATGACGAATGGCTCAACAATAAATCCAATCAGAGGCTTGCTGCCTTGCAATGTTGTCTACTTAAACATGCTGTGAAGTCATATTTTAAAGCCGGTGATATAAATATCATTTATGCCTACAAATTTTATTTGCACAACAGGAAAGAGAATAGTAATTGGTCAGCTATTAGCCACCATTAAATTTTGTATCAACCATAATTTGCAGGAGTTTAACATTACAATCCTTATTTGGAGCCTACACATCGCTGTACATTCAACACCAAACAACCAGACCAATAATTGAACTGGTGATATAAAGAGGAGTACAAGTCCTACAATCATAGTTTTTGAAAAACCAAGAAAAACTTAATAGCATTCAGAGTTGGCAACTTGGAAATTTATGTTCCATAGATAACTTGCAAATCTATATATTATTGACTGTTTGGGCTATTCAGTGACTTAAATTTTGAATTTCATTCATTTACAGAACACTTTTTATATTCAGGACTTGTTTCTTTTATAAAAGAATTGGACAATGTTATGTGAACAGTAAGAGTGTTTTGGACTTTATTTGTGTACTTGAAGACTTACTAAACAAAATATTTGGTAATAATATCGCATGAGGTTAACTGACATATTCTAATATATTGGCATAACAAAACACACTTAGCAATAGTTTCTACACATCATCAAGCTCAACATCAGTGTTTGGCCTTGTCACAATTTTCTGATAGAAGTGCAAATGTTCATCTGGAATGTATTGTATATTTTTGCAACATCTGCTATTTTCTTATTGTTGATTGGGGTAACAACTGCCCCATATACTTTCCAAGAAGGCAGATCTGGACTAGTGCTCCCTTTTGCCAACTTGAAAGAGTGCTGGATAATGCCATCAATATATTCATGTGGTAGCCAAAGTGCTTTCTATTGTAGGTTAGATGCTTATACTGTGGAAGAGTGAGTCCAGACTCACAGTGAGAAGTACCAGAAGGAGCAATGGCTTTGGTTGTCTTCTAGAAATACTTCTGCCACCAAGTTTTGAAGTCCATGATATTGTCACCGCGCCCGCCGCATCTAATTGCCGACAGCAGCAGTGTCACCCATCGCATTATTGTCGGCACTACCGCAAAGGAGCCGAAGGAAAGAGACAGAGAATGGCCGCATTGTTGGGGCGCTTGCCGAAAGAGAGAAAAGGATAGAGGCTACTGGAATCTTCTACTTTGTATATCTCGCCGCAATAACTGAACGTTCCTGAAGCTTCTAGAATAGTGCCTGGGAGATATAAATAGCGGTAAAGTGCGACAGAAGAGTCAGTCAGACGTATGTGAAGCGTCGAGTAGTGCCGACGGAGAACAGTGAGACGTATATGAAGGTTGAGTAGTCGTGCCGACGGAAAGAAGAGACGTATGCGAAGCGTCGAGGAGTCACACCAGGGAGAAGGAACAGTTCTTTGTGTTACGAATTCAGAGCCGTGCTGTTGGAGAATCGGAAAAGACTTTCTCGCTGTTGCAACGAGTGTACAAAGTTACTGTTTACGGAAATAAAAGTGTTTCTTTATCTAGACTACATCTGTCTTCTTTACTTCACAACCAAACCAAAAAGTCACAATATCTTCAGTTTTTGTCACTGTTGCCATGAAAGCATTTGACTGTTTCCTAGCTGATAATATTAGAGACATGTGTTCAAATGGATTATACGCTCTATAATGACAACAGCAGACACACTTTATAAGACCAAAGTCACATGGTCACATGGCAAGAAAGAATGGATGGCATTGAAGTGTCCTGTCAATGGAATCCTTAATCGGCTGTAGGAGTCATGCTTTATACAGGACAAGTTTCTGTTTTACTTTAATTGATAGCTTAAAGAGTGAGACACAAAATGTATATTTCAACTTAGTTTTGCAGCAAAGTGCACTTATTTCCGTTTTCAGATCACCAATTCAATTAGGAACTTAGCATACATTTTAGGCATAGTCACTACACTTTGTATCAGTGCACAATGCTTACATTGCTACATGTCTGAAAAGGTCGTAAATTTAGTGATAGCCACTCATATTCATAGCTCCTTAAATTGAAGCACATAGATTCCTCATGCACATTATAACCACTACCTTTGTCATAGAAGACATGCTGCCATACATCTGGCACCTTTTAACAAAAACTTATATTAACCTTCATTAATTGTTATAAAGTCTTGTGGATTAGATGCCAAACTAAAAAAATCTGATGTGTTGCACTCACACGACTTTCTCTACTCTTGTACTAACTATTCTTAAAAACTCTTATTCCTATATCTTCTTCGTGTTAGCTGAGATAAGCATTTGCAGAAATTATCTTATTGTTGTTTTCTTGCACGTGCAACAGGAATATGGGAATACAGTAGGCTTTGAGCAACAGTTAAATCTTTTAAAGTTTTGAAATTCTGTTCTCCTTGCACAGTCAACATATAAAATATAAAATATAAAAAATGAATAGCAGAAGTATAAGTTCTCCAAAATGACAAGGAATATCTCCAAAATGGTTCACTCTACAATAAAATTTATTTAGACATAAATTGTGTGTTTTAGCAAGACCTACATTTTCTGTATGGAACTACTAACTTTGATGGAGAAATTGAAGCAATTCGAATGGCCCTACAAAATCTTTTGTACAGAATTTCACATTTTCAGCAAGCAGTTATTCTCTCGGATTCCAGGGCAGCAATTATAGCAATTACTCCCAAGTTGTCACCAAAAAACCAAACTATTATAGAATGTTGGAAGATGCTTGGCCATCTAACAGCACTTCAAAAACACCTAGTCTTCCAATGGATACCGGCTCACTGTGGACTGAGTGGTAATGAGAAGGCTGATTTTCTTGCAAAAAAGGGTACCAGCGGTGTACAAAAAGCTATAGTTAATCTACCATTTTATGCAGCTAAAAGATTAGTCAACTCTGAATTCAAAAAAATTATTGCAAAATATTACTATGAAAAATCAAAGAATAAAAGATGGGAACTACCAAACATTCAATCATCCTCGAAAAACAGCAGTTGCAACCTTCAGGTTGATTACAGGACATGATTGTCCGGCAAAACATTTAAACAGAATTGGGATATATTCTTCACCACTCTGTCCTCTATGTGATCTGCAAGAGGAAATGGATCGAGACCACCTTCAATTTTCCCCTGCCAATTCTAGTGTCCCATCCATCAGTGAAAAATATTGGAGAGCAAGAGGATTAATGACTTCATTGTCAGAAATCCAGCATTAGCTAACAACAACAACATTTTCTGTATTGTAAGATTTGGTCTATCTCTTATGGTTTACCAGTTATGTAAAAGTCTTCCAGAGTAATTTATGTCTTCATGGGCTATAGCCAGAAAATTCAGGATATACATTTCATTTGTCATAAAAATATCTCAAACATATGGTATTTTAATCAAAATTGTTAGAGCCATTTTCAAGAAAATACAAATTTTCCATGTAAAGGTATTTTAGGATGGAGCAATTTTCTTCAAAATCTTTGTGTTGCATCCTTGAAAGACATTAAACTTAAATACCAACTTTGGTTTCCAACCAACTTTTTGTTTTTTATTTATGCTGTCCACAGACTGACAGACACACACACACACACACACACACACACACACACACATGGACCTTTTTCTAAAAATGCTTTTTTTCTGGATTCAGGAGGCCTCAAAACATATATTTCCGGTGACATCTCGACATCAAAATTTTGGATGGAATACAATACTTCCTCTACTATACTACATGTAGTAGAGAAAGTAAAAATGTCAAAATTGTATAGAACAAAAATACCAACATAATGTTCAAAGGGAAATTTCCAGTAAAAATTATTCTGACATAAAAGAAATAGTACAAAAATAATAAATGTCCCAAAGAAAGAAGCAGTTGCTCAGTTCAGATTAGCCACTGGATATGACTGTTTGGCGAAACATCTGCATAAGTTTGGTTTTATAAGTGACAACACATGTAAGATCTGCAATGCTGACAAGATTTTAAATGGAGAACACTACTGGAATGCCCAGAATTGAGGAAAGCTGTACCAAATGGAAAGATACATTATTTACATTGGCTGGCTAGTGAAAAATTGATGGATCAAAATCCTGCATATTAGATCAACAACAGCCCTCATTAATCCCTCATGGCCATGTAAATAACACCTTGTGGGTGAATAGAGTGATCATTAACATCATCCACCCCCCACTGGAGAAATTAAGTCTACTCACATCATGTGATTTGGAACTGCAGTTATCTTATAGGGTTTTCATTTTAAAAGTTTAATGGCATTCCAAGTTGAGGTTTATAATTCCTATGCAAGCTTTCTCAAAGATTTCTTTTAACTTTCTTCCATTTTGTCTAATTCATTGACATTTTCCTCTAAGTGCATTCTTATCAAGAATAGATCCTGTTTCCCTTATTCTATTTACAAGATGACAAACTATTTCTCTGTAAGACACATTTCTCTCCCTTCATATCACATAGAAATTATGTATGAAGATTCTGTGTGCTGAAGTATTTTGATATTTTGGTATTACACCAACACTGTAACACTGAAATGTGTAGTCTCACAATCTGATCATTAACTGAAAAGTTGGCACATTTAAGGGCAACCAATTCCCTGTAATATGGCCACAGGATCAAATGAAGACTGTATAATAACAGCAGTGGCTTATATTGTGGGCTATCAAAGCTATCACTGAAGCCCATATCTAAAGTAAACTAGAAATTAATAAGTAATATTAATAATAATTGCAATACTAGTAGTTTCCCTCAGAGAATAAGTGCGTTGGATGAAATATGTCTCATTCTCTACCACTTAGCAGAGGGGAGCATAGGGCTTCAGATGCGATTAGAGAGGGGTGAGATGGAGAAGTACAAGAATAAGCATGCCAAGGCTTTGGAATTGCATATCGCTATACCCACACAAGCATCTCTGAAATGTACCGTATGGACACAATTAGCTTGGAGCTAGCAAGAATCTCTGTTTTTAATATTGTGTGATTGTTACAGTCCTGAACAATTGTATTAGTATTATTTATTTCATAGAGTACAGTGTACCAAGACAGATGCTAGTACTAATTATTCAAAATGGATGAACAATTAGTGAAACGACCATACTCGCAGTTGAAATACAAGGATAAGTTAGTGATAGTAAAACAGGGAAGGCCTACTGCAACTCTTCCACACTTTCAGTGTGAGCAGAAGGAAAAAGTAAGAATGCTTACAAAAAGTATTTTAATATAAACGATTATCATAAGTATGCGTGGCTGGGCCATGCTGATTGTTTGCAACTGAGAAAATGCTGTGGAATACGACTAGTTTTGCAAATTTAATGTATTTAATTCCAGCTTTGAATAAACATAAGAGATCAATAATGCATATAAAATCTTTTATAGCTTTAAAACTTTAGACACTCAATGGACAGGCCATTCACTGAACTACCAGTTGACCATCTGCATAATGAAACAATTAAATAAAATAGAAATGTATTGAATAGATTGATTGATGCAGCTCTTATACCTCCCTAGTCTGTGAATTTTATTAAGGAAACCAGACAATTCTTTGTTTCTCTTAGTGGTTTGCTTGCTTTTTTCTCACATTTCACTTCATGTACATTTCAAATTACAAGTTGTATACCTGAAGATAGCTATTTATTATCTTTCCATGAAGTGTAGTACAAATTATAATGTATACTGTATTCATACTACATTTTATCTATCTTTGACCTATCTAGTAAGATAATGCTAATAAAAGCTGTGCATATTTAAGTTAAATAAAGCTAAACATGGGAATGAAGGAAAAATGAAGCTTAAAAAATAAATACAAGCACATATGCACAAAAATATAGCGTGGGCCTATTAGGCCCTGCACAACCAATAGTGTTCTACCAAGGCGTGTGCCTAGTGGAAGGTTAATCAACAACCCCTTATTGTCTGGATCTGGTAGGCCTCGTGACAGCCCAAGTCACAATCTCAGCATACATCACTGAATGACAGCAGCAGTGGGGTTCTAGTTTGAATCTCTTTGGAAAATGGAAATTAAGTTTTTGTTTATGGACACTCTTTAATTGTTATGGTTCTCAGCATCACATTCTAATTTGGGCACGAAAATCCACTTAATTTTGTTTTGAGGCCTTTTTATCAGGCTTGAGGTTCTTTTACATGCCATAAATATATGGTACAGGACCATCAGTTTTACTTCCCTTTCCAAGGAACCCATGCTATGGAATTTTACACTGAAAAAATCCATCATCCTTTGCTGGATTTGATATAAGCATTGCAGCCAATTGACCATGTACAGGTCAAAGTTATATGTTTACTGCTCTTTTTGTACAAAGTTCCAGATGGTATCAGCCACATATTTGACTGCACAATTTGCACTCACACAATTGGTATTTGGTTCATACTAGGCTGAGTTCTTACAGATGATATGGTGAAACCCATGGATTGCCATTCTTATACATATGTGCCTCATCTCAAAGTTCGCTGCTGCCCAGGATTGGTCAATCATGGCCCCTGTAGTATAGAATTCTGGATGTATTCATTCTCTCTTTTTGGTCATTGATGCTAAGACTATTTCTGATGCTTTGGTGTAGGTAGGAGCATTTGTAGTCTGATGTCTTCAATGATAGGAGCATTTGTAGTCTGATGTCTTCAATGATATAGGATTCTCTTGCTAGGAGATACACAAGCCTAGTCCTTGTAGTTTTTAATACTCCAATCATCTTTTTTATCCTTTCCAGTGTGGTTAGATTTTTTGCTGTAAGACGTGGACAAATGATTTCTGTAGCATACAGGTCACTATTGGCATTATTTTTGTTCTAAATAGTGCCATGGCTGTCTCAATGCTGAGATGCTTGATGAGTCTAATGTCATACATAGCCATTATTACTTGCGCTGTTTTCTCTGTTATGTGTTTCGTAAAACATCTGGCACTTGTTTGGATGGTGACGCCTAGATATTTGTACTCTGACACTTTGTTTAACTTTTTCTTTGTATGAATATTTCTGCTGTTGCAGGTACCTTACCACCATTTCCCAGTACCATTGTTTTGGTTTTTGATATACTTATTTCATAGTCATGTTTGGAACACCATTCTTCCAGTTGTTTACTGTTTCCTGTAGTTTTACAATGTCTTTTCATCCTGTTACTACATCATCTGCATCTGGTGGTGGTGACGGTGGCAGTGGCGACAGGAATGATGACATCACTGAATGCAGCATTACATGCACATATGTATGTCATGCATGGTTCGAACAAGGAGATTTCAGAAGCACTTGCTCTTATTTTTTGCATTACATATGGTGATGGTGATGCAAGATTTTCTCTTTGATTAAGAAATTATTTTTATTGATTTTATGCACAAACATGTAGTTATCATTAAAATAAATACAAATATAGAGACTAAAGACTTCACGTATCATATGCCATCATGAAATATGTCTGCATAATATTTCAAGAACTTCCAGCAGTTACTAAGATAGGTGAAGCTTTTAGTTTCTACATTTGTTTTTATTTTGGATTCTGTTGCTTCACTGTTAACAGCTTCAGTTTTTTCATTGAATGTAGTTATCATTTTTAAACTCAAATTTATGAATCCTAAGTGATAAACAATTGAAACAATAGTTCACTTGTCTATGTACCAACTTGCTGTGAATTACTAGATTTAAATTTGTATATTTCAGTACGGAGGTTCAATTGTTACAATTGCGTATAATTCAGATGAAGGATTAGAAGATACTCTGAAGCTACTGCCTAAACCTCCAGTAATCTGTGTTGATGGCCAAGACATATGGGATATCAAGGCTTTGCACTTTGATAGAGGTAAGCAAGCTTGGATATTAAAAGTTCAACATACCCGTTATTTTATATAGTAATTAATCAAGGTATTTATTAGAATTTATTTACTACTGGCTGGAATTTTTTTGCTTATAATTGGTATTAGCATGTGGACTTTAGTAAAAAAAAAAAGAACTAATGTGTTACACTCGCATGACTTTTTCTACTATTGTACAAATTATTCTTTCACTCACTTATTCATCAATCTACATCATGTAAATAATAAACATTTGCAGAAATTACCATATTGCTAATTTTCTTGTCTAAAAATGTATGGCGTATGCTTTGTACACAACAGAAGCTGTTCAGATTTGTTTTGGTTAGGAATGGGTAGAAAAAGAAAACAACGTAATGGTTGTAATAGCTTAATGTAGGTAAAGTAGATGGTTGCTGTTCATGTTACAGTAGTAACAAATACAAGGCAACTATATAAAACTGATGAAAATGAAGTATTTAAAACAGTGGAGCATATTAGTTGAAAAGCATGTCGATATTTCTAAACACAGTTTGCTCCAACTTACTTGTAATAACATTAATCACAGGACTACTTCTCCATCATTCAGCTGTTCAGTCCACTGATTCAACAACAGGTAAATGCCTCCCCGTTCTGTCATTGCCTGGCCTGCTATTCTTCCTATTGGCTAGTCATAAGACATCATCTATGATTGGTATGTCAAAACTCATTAGTTGATCTCTATCCATAATGATATAAATATTAATAAACATTTAATGGATGACAAGTTGGTCAAGGAGGTTTAGTAGTATGCCCTTTGTGTTTGCTGGACCTCATTCCTTTGGATATCTGGTTACGGGGACATTTAAAGGCATTGGTGTATGCCAAACAGATAACAAATTTAGAGTTTTGCACATTTTTGTAAAATGGCTCATATCTCAACATGTATTTGTTTCCAGACATATGTTTATAGGAACATTTATTCTAGTTTTGACTAATCCCAACTCCTGTTGCAGTATCGGACATGTTTTTTTAAAGATTCTGTATATTATATTTATGTTGTATAATTTATACATATCATATGTGTGCGTGTGTGTGTGCGTGTGCGTGCGTGGGTGCGTGTGGGTGTGTTGTAAACAATGTTAAACAAACTGAAGTTTCCAAAATCAATGTATATTTGATATACTGGCTTAATAAATGTTTTATTTCACTGCTTTTATCCCGCTTTGAGCCTTCTTTTTATACCAATATTTATAAGTTTTATTCACCATAAAATTAGGTCCCTACTCACTATATTATGGAAATATGCAAAGTACAAGCTTCTCAGATCCTCAGAGTTAACTCCATCCCTTAAAATACTTAAAGCAAGACATACCTGGCTCAGTTTTGCTGCTAATTTTGCCTTCTGCACATCCCATCTCAAATTTGAGTCTATCAATAACTCTAAGAATTTAACTTGTTCTGCATAGTTTGTTTGTCTGCAGTCTAACTTGAAAACTACTCTCCTCAGTTTCAGAACAGACATCCACTGGCGCATTACAAGATTTAGCTGAAGCCAGTAGGAAGGCTTATTTCGAGGCTGTAGATGATATGAAAAAAGAACTTGAAGATATAAAGAATGATACAGAGAAAGCATTCCGTGATGATTCAGAATATGTCATTGCTGAGTTGGGAAACATACAATCTTCAATACAAGACAAACTACAGCAACTAATGGCAAAAGAGGTAAGTTCAAAATTCAAATGTATACTTGTGTAGGCTTATTCATTTAGGTATGTATAAAATGAATACACTGTAAAACATTTACTACTGATAAACTAATTATAATACATTTTAGTGGCTAAAATTTCATTTATCTTTTATAATTATATACGAGATTCAGAAATACATTTTATTTACAAACTAACAATTACAACTTTTCAAAATACTCTCCATGAGAACATATACACTTTTCCATTCTTTGAAACCACTTAGAAAATGTCTAAGCCCAAGCTTCTTTAGAGATGTCACTTAGAGCCCTGCTGTATGCTGCGACAGCCTCTTCATTGGATGAAAAAAACTGCCCATGCTTTTTTTTTCCTTTGTCTTTGGGAACAGAAAAAAAGGTCACGTGGGGCCAGGTCTGGTGAATAGGGTGGGTGAGGTAAAACTCACACTTTCTTTTTCTCCAAAAAGTCCATTGTTCTGGCAACTGTGTGTGTTGAAGTATTGTCATGATGAAGAAGAAGATGCCCACTCTTCATCTTGGGGTGCTTTGACCTCCATGTGGCAATGACTTTCGGCAGACATCCAGTCACATGCCACTCTGAAGTGACTGTGCGACATGTGTCCAAGATCACAGAGGTGAGATGACCCATCTTGGTGAAGAAAGTGGCCACCATCTTTCCAGAGCTCCTAGTTCCCTGAGTTTTCGTGGGTGGTTCCTGACCTGGAAAGCATCATACTGAAGACTGCCTCTTGGTTTTGGAGTCATAAAGGTACACCCATGTTTCATCATCTGTGATGATATAGTGTCTTTGGACCAGCCTTTGTCAAATTTTTCAAGCATTAAATGACAATGAAGCATTCTTTTGGGCTTCTGTCAGGGAATGTGGTACCCAACGTGCACATCTCTTGGTTAGGCCTAAATAATCATGAACAATGCTCTGTGCCACAGCCGACCCAATATTTAGGGTCCCTTCAATATTGCAAAATGTGAGATAAGGATCATTTTCGATCATTTTCCTCACAGCAACATGGCAGAGGAACTTATGATTCAGCTTAATATCAAGAAGTCACTGTTAAAGTCTGTGCACTCATAACTCTCACCTATTCTTCAGGACTAGTTTCACAAATCACTTGATTGCCTTGTGAGGTTGTTGAATTTTGGAATATTACCAATTGATCCTGTCAATAAATTTGTTTTATTTCCAGTAGTTTAAAACATATAACAAACAATTCATCACTTAATGGCAGTAACTGTAACAACACAAACACTCAACAAGCCAATACTGCAGTCAAGTGATTTGCAAAACTAATCTTGAATGCGAGGGCCATGCTGAAAGTTTTTAGCAGTGCTAAGACAGAAAATCTGACAACCATGAGACAACCCACCACAGGGCCATGCGTGGACAGCAAGTAAAGACACAGTCAGTGGTGAGTCAGACACAGTGCAAGATGGATCTATCGTGCCATGATTTTCAAGCAATGATTTATTACAACTACAAAAAGATGTTAAATGCAGAAGAATGCCACTCTTCACTAGTACATGTTTTTGGTGACTGCCCTGTCTAGGAAATTGGTTCCGTGAATCTTCAAGGGGCTGGGAGTCTCTTGAAGATGAACCGCATCCTGATCGCCCTGCAATGGCAGTGACCCAAGAAAACAGTGCATGTGCGTGTGCATGTGTCTGTGTGTGTCTGTCAGTGGACAGCATAGCTCAAAAATGAAAAGTCGATTAAAAACCAAAGTTGATATTCAAGTTTAATGTCTTTCAAAGATGCAAAACATAGATTTTGAAGAAAATTTATCCATCCTAAACTACTCTTTACATGGAAATTGTTTCAAAAATTTTAATTTTCTTGAAAATGCCTCTAATGATTTTGATTAAAATGTCATATGTTTGAGGTATTCTTATGACAAATAAAATGTATATCTTAAATTTTCTACCTATAGCCCATGTAGTCCTATTTGCTCTGGATGACTTTTGCATGACTGGTAAACCATAAGAGATAGATCAAATCTTACTGCGCAAAGAATGTAGATCTTTGCTACAATTCACAATTTATCTAAATAAATTTTTTTTGTAGAGTGAACCATTTCAGAGAAATTCCTTGTTATTTGTGTGAGTTTTGGAAAACTAATACTTCTGTTGAATGGAACATCGTTATTCATTTTTTATATGTTAACCGTGCAAAGAGAATGGAATTTGAAAGCTTTAAAGGATTTGACTATCGCTCAAAGTCTACTGTATTCCCTTATTCCCCTTGTATGTACAAGGAAATAAGCAATAAGTTAATTTCTGCAAATGTTTATCTCAACTAACATGAATAACATATAGGAATAAGAGTTTGTAGAATGGTTATTACAAGAGTAGAGAAAGTCATGTGAGTGTAACACATCAGATTTTTCTATTTCATATTCAATGGAATATTGGTTGGTTAGTATTTCCATAGCTGCTATTGGTGTGGTTTTGATAGCACCTATAATTAGTCTCAGACTTTGGTTTTGAAAGATTTGACTCTTCTTTGTATTTGCTATTACAAGAACTTTGCTGCAGTAAGTAAATAATGACTATGTATACATTGTATGTCGTGTTAAGAGTTGCTCTGAACAGCCCCACTTCATTCCTGTCAGATGTTTTAACAGTGAAAGATGCCTTTCTGATCTTTGTATTACATTTTCTATTTGTTTGGTCCATGTAAGTTTGGTATCATATGTAACTCCCAAATACGAGGGTGGTCCAGAAAGTAACCACCGTTTGTGCATAGTGCGGGTAGTGGTAGGGGTAGCGCCATCATCTATACACATCTACATTTGTGCACAGTGATCAGTACGCTTTTTTTGGTTTTGAAGTCCACATTACTAAGTCATTGGCAAATAGTGCACACTTCACACTTATTCTTGTATTTCTTGTGGCAGATCATTAATAAATATATTACAAAGTGTAGTGCTGAGTACTGCACCTTGTGCTAAGTCATGGTGTACTTGTTTATATTTTGATACATTCCTTCTATATCTGGCAGCAATAAAGTGTTGAGTTTGGAAATGACATAGCTATGAAAACATTGAACCTTGTATACCTATTTTTTTTGCCAAAACATAAAAATATGGTGCTCTCTAAAAAGCGGTTACTATTATTGCTATTGCTCTCTTCAATATCATCAATGAAAAATATTGGAGAGCAAGAGGATTAATGACTTCATTGTCAGAAATCCAGCATTAGCTAACAACAACATACCTATTTTTTTAATTTCTTTAGTAGTTTTGTTCTGCATATAGAATCATATGCACTTTGGAAATCAATAAAAACTGATACATTATCTTCTTTTCTATGGAAAGAGTCTTTAATTTCTTGACTGAGAAGTAAGACTTGTTAATTTGTAAAGCAGAGCTCTCTGAATCCGGCTTGACATGGAGAAATTAAATTTTATGATTCTAGAAACCAATTTAATCTGTTTGACACCATTCTTTCCATCACTTTTGCTGTTATGCTAGTAAGAGTTATTGGTCCATAATTTTTTATTTCTGATGTTTTATCTTCTTGCAAGAGTGGAGTGAAAGGAAAGTTAACATGCTTTAATTATAAATATTTTTCTCTCAAAAATTTGAATGCCATGTTTTCTAAAGTAAATGATTATTATTGGTTGTTTGTTTACCCTGTATATGGATTTTGTTTTTGTAGATCAGCAAAATAGAAGAAGACGAGTTTAGTAAGATGGAAGCTTACATTAAATATTCAGTTCATAATCATTTTAAAACCGTTCAGAATTATTATGAAGACATAATGGACATTGAGAATCAGAAAAACAAAAAACTGAAGGCTGCTTTCAAGAAATGCTATGCAACACTACATGGTATTTACTTTAAGGAACCACCAGGCTTGCAAGAATATTTTGAAACCTTGATCCAGGTATTGCCATGTATTACTATAACCCAGTGCATTGTTTGGGTTCTGTCATTAGAAGTTTGCTAACAGATTATTATTTTCAGAGAGCAAATCAAACCACTTTATGCAACCAACAGAGCTACAGTGAACTATATACAAAGTTAATGGTTCAAGGAAAAGTTTATGAAAAATCTGCTAAGGCAAAGCTTAACGACCATAGGAGGGAATGTGAAGCATGGGAATTAGAAAAATTATACGATAAGATCAGGTAATGTTTCTAATTCATAAAAAGCCATGGTTCATTTTAAAGCTTAGAGAAAACTAAATACAAATCTATTTCTAAACTATCCTTAACTTGTATTTTAATAAGTGAATATATTAATTAGGTATAAACAAGTATTCTTTACAATAACATACATCTTTTTCATTCACTCTGTAAATCCAGAACATTTATTTAATTCAGGAGAAATGGAAATGATGGTGTTTGTTATGTATGTTTTATATTCACAAATATTGTATTAGTTCTCAAAAAGTGTATCAAACGGTGCTGCTCATTGTGGACTAAAAGGAAATGAGAAGCCAGACCAACTGGCAAAATGAGGTACAAAAATGCTGCAGTTTACACAATATGAACTCCCATATCAATCAGCAAAAATAGTAACCAATAAAAAGATTAAGGAAGAAATAATGGAACACAACAAAATAGCTAGTAACAAGATGGGCTATCCTGAATATTAAAGACACAGTTCCTGATTCACCCAGACAAGAAGCAGTAACTGTATTCTGCACAGTAACAGGACATGATTGTTTGGCAGTGCATTTACACAAAATATCAATATATCCATCACCAAAGTGTGTTCTGTGCAACAACAAAAACACTATTATGACAACAGAACATATTCATGTGTGCCCAGCCCTGGCTGGATTAAACTTAACAGCCTCGCAACTACATTGGGAAGCAAGAAGGAGAATGGAGTTCATCCTAGTTCCTAGGCATTAGACTACTACTACTCCTACTACTATATATTGTATTAATTTGTTATATTGTTACATTTTGTTTTGTTATCTCAATATTATGTGATACTGTTTGGTATAATAACATGAAAGCATAGCCACATTAATCATGTGCATTAGTGAAGAGAAAAACAAAAGAGAAACAATCGTTAGTAAGCTTGATAACCAACAGGAATTGACAGTCTTTTTCAATATAGTTGCAATATTAGTGTCATAGAAGAAGAATGGGATATTGTGCATAATCCATTGCAATTTAGTATTGGGAATAGAATTGCATAAATAATTCTGAAATAAGTCAAAAGAGTGAATAATCAGTGAGTGATAGCTTGTAAAAAAAATGTAAAATTGATTTTTGAGGATATATGTTCATGTAAGAAAAAGTGAAATAATAGTTTGCCATAAAAAAGATGTGCAACCAAACTTTGGGTGAGAAGCAATTTGAAAAGCTTGGCTATAAAGAAATAACTGAATACTATTGAACAATAGTTTCAAGAACTTGTTAAGAGAGTTGATTGTTAACTTCTAAACTTAAAAAATGAACGGTAGGAGAAATCTGGAGCTATTTTCGAGAAAACCCTTGCCCACGCCATTTAGAAAATCTTTATCAGTTAACTGCCAAGTACGACCTTGAAACAAAGAATCATAATGAGAGTGAGGAGGAGGAAGTGGTGGAGGTGGAGGCGGGTTTCTGCTACAACTTCAAGTTATTTTTGCCACATCTTTTTACTTTCTCTGCTGGTAAGTAGAAGAAAGTACTGTATTCCACCCAAAAATTTGATGTCAAAATTTCATCGGAAATACCTACATGTTTTGAGGCTCCCTGAATGCAAAAAAAAAGCATTTTTAGAAAAAGATCTGTGTGGGTGTGTGTGCATTCATGCGTGCGTGTGTGTGTGTGTGTACGACATCACTTAAAAACCAAAAGTCAGTTAAAAACCACAGTTGGAATTTAAGTTGAATACCCTACAAGGATGCGACACCAAGATTCTGAAGAAAATTCCTCCACCCTAAACTACACTTTAAATGGAACATTTTTCAAAGATTTTTATTTTCTCAAAAATGACTTTTGATTAAATGGCACTTTATTAAGATATTTTTATGACAAAAAATATATATTTTGATTTTCATGCCTCTAGCCCATGTAGTTCTGTTTATTCTTGATGACTTTTGTATAACTGGTAAACCTTAAGAGATAAAGTTTTATTATATAAAAATGTAGATCTTGCTAAAACACACAGTTTATGATGAAATAAGTTGTTTTGCAAAGTCAACCATTCCAAAGATATTCATTGTTATTTGTGTGAGTTTAGCAATACTTCTACTTTCCACAAATGGAAGATCCTTATTCATTTTCTATATGTTGGCCGTGCAAAGAGAATTCTCCTTGTTCTTTTAAGGAAATAAGCAATAAGATAATTTGTACAAATGTTTATCTTAACTAACACGAAGAAGAGATAGGAATAAGAATTTGTAAGAATAGTTAGTAGAGTAGAGAAGGTCATGATGGTGTAACACATCAGATTTTTCTCATTCATTTCTTGTCAAAGTGAGTAACGTGTTTTAAGATGATCTTATTATTAGTATAACCTTTAGCTTGAGAGGTAGAACTGGAACTTAAAAATTCAGTGCCACAGCTGGGACTTGAACCACAGACCTTTCGCTTACCAGGCAGCTGCTCTAAACATTGAGCTACTGTGACAATCTGCCAGAATGGCATTGAATTCTCAAACCAGTTCGTATTTCTCCATGTGTAACAAGAATGAATGTGGAGATTTAGTTTGTAATGCATGTTTTGAGACACCCTAAAACCAAAAAAGGTGCATGAGTGTCGGCAGACGTTTTTTCAGGGGGGTGCTGCATATTGGAAGTTTTCAATTAAACAATGTTAATTCATTATTCTGTTGTCAAAAACTGTAAAAGATGAGTTGTAGTATTTGTTGTGTATAAGCATATTAATTTATGCTAAACAAAAACTGTTCTTTACATCAACATTAAAGCAATAGTCTAATAGTAATTGATCGCACATTACATTTATTATTTTCCAAGGGAGCCCGCGGCCACTCCCTTGCCCGCCCTTCACAACACCCATGGTCTCATGGATGTTTAGGAAAGAGCTTGCTGATTATTGCATTCACATGAATTTCTCCACTGTTATGTTCTATAAAGTATTCTTATAAACGTTGTTCTTCTATATATTTTGTGTTAATTGTGACAAACTTTTTTAGAAATTATCTTATTGCTAATTTTCTTGTAGGTGCAATGGAGATATTAGAATACAGTAGGCTAAAAGTGAGAGAAAAATGTTTTACAGCTTGTTGCTATGTGATGACTGAAGTTCTGTTCTCTTTGCATGGTCAAGAAGTAAAAAAATCTGATGTGTTGCACTCACATGACTTTCTCTACTCTTGTACTAACCATTCTAACAAACTCTTATTCCTAAATTTCCATGTTAGTTAAGATAAACATTCGTACAAATTATCTTATTGCTTATGTCCTTGTAGGTGCAAGGGAGATATTAGAATACAGAAGGCTTTGTGCGACAGTCAAATCTTTTTGACCTTTGAGATTCCGTTCTCTTTGCACGATTAACATATAAAAAAATTAACAATGTTGTTGCATTTCGCTAAAGTTCTAAGTTTTCCGAAACTCACACATATAACAAGGAATATCTCCGAAATGGTTCACCCTACAAGAAAATTTATTGAGACATAAATTGTGTATTTTAGCAAGATCTACATTTTTGTATAGGGACAGAAGAGAACCTCCCCCCTTCAATCCTTAAAACTCATAGTAGTTTCTTAGAAAAGGTAACACAGATTAAATCCAAATTGAACATTCCTAACACCAGAGAAAATCTACTTATTAGAGAAAATCCATTGGAATTATTGCAACCTACCTTCAATTTGGAATTAATAGAGGAAATAAGTAAATCAGACACACCAAAAGAAATACAAAAACTTCTAGCTCTGGAAACAATCAATACTAGGTATCCCACAGAAGAATGGCTGCACATATATACTGATGGATCCTCGAAGGAAAACCTTACTGGAGCTGGAGTTACATGTTCACATTTTTCCTTTTATCATTCTGTTGGCAGAGACACAACAAATTATGATGGAGAAATAGAGGCTATATACATTGCTCTCCGACAATTATTAAATCTTCCCTTAAATAAATTTAACAAGACAGTAATTCTTTCGGATTCTAAAGCTGCAATTCAGGGAATATGTTCAAATACTACAAAGAAGTCAACAAAAATTAGAGAATGCTACAAAATGTTAACACAACTCCAAAAAGTTAATAAGACTGTTCATCTCCAATGGATTCCAGCACACTGTGGAGTCATGGGGAATGAAGCTGCAGACTCACTTGCAAAGAAAGCCACAACAATAACACAAAAGTCTAAATTCAATTTCTCATATTCCTCAATAAAACGCTTGATCATTAAAAATTTTTGTCATTCATACCTACAAGAAATAGAAACAAATGCCAAAGATAAAAAATGGATTACACTACTTTCCAATCCAGATATAATCCCCCAGAGACCAAGGAAAACAGCTGTTGCAGCCTTCCGACTATTGACAAATCATGACTGCTTAGCAAGTCATCTCTACAGAATAGGTATATCAGCCTCACCGATATGTGTCCTGTGTAACGATCCAGCAGAAATGAATGAAGAACACTTGAAGACCTGTGAAGCATTAAGATCAGAAGAAACTACAGTTCAAAAGTATTGGAAAGCACGAATGCTAATGGCTTCATTGCCAGATGCAAGGCACTAGAAAACAACAAACAACAACAACATTTTTGTATAGTATAATTTGGTCTATCTCTAACGGTTTACGAGTTATGCAAAAGTTGTCCAGAGTAAATACGACTACAGGGGCTATAGCCAGAAAATTCTAGATATACATTTCATTTGTCATAAAAGTATCTCAAACATATGGCATTTTAATCAAAATCATTAGAGCCATTTTCAAGAAAATCAAAATTTTCGAAAAATTTTCCATGTAAAGGGTAGTTTAGGGTGGGACTATTTTCTTCAAAATCTTTGTGTCACATCCTTGAATGACATTAAACTTAAATACCAACTTTGGTTTTTAATCTAATTTTCGTTTTTGAGTTATGCTGTCCACAGACTGACAGACTGACAGACTGACTCACAGACACACACGGACCTTTTTCTAAAAATACTTTTTTTGGATTCCGGGGGCCTCAAAACATATATTTCCGGTGAAATCTCGACATCGAATTTTTGGGTGGAATACAATACTTCCTCTACTTACCAGTAGAGAAAGTAAAAATGAATACAAAGTGTTCAGAACAGGGGAGCTTGTCATTAAAATCCATAAAACTTATGTTTATCAACATTTAAAAATACTTTTGCTCCACTTTAAGAATACTTTGGGGTAGTATGAGAGAGGCTGCTTCTAAGCTAAACTTGATGGAGAGGTAGCAGCAGCTCCTGGCTGTGAACATTACGTTTGCCAGCTGGGAGAGACTTAGGGAACTGAGTACTTCCTACATTGTGGACAGCAGTCAGGCCTTCATGGGCTCTTATGCCACAGAAAAATCATGTGGATGCAACACATGGGTTCATTAGTAATAAACACTAATTTCCCATATTGAATAATTGCGTTGGCGGCACCATGGCTGAGCAGTTAGACCATTCATCTGCCTGGGTTTGATCCCAGGGACCTGCATGTGCTATGTGTGCTGGACGAAAGGACATCTGGGTGGGTTTCTTCAGGTTCTCCGGTATCCCCCGCCACTCATTCCACCAATTGCTCCTTCATCAACTTTCCATTCATCAATTTCGCCTGAATTTCACATCATTCTCTTCCTCTCTATCATACCTGGTGCTGGCTGACCACCTGCTTCCAGATCTTCACTCTGTCCAGTCCATAGGTTCCTGTACTCCCGGACAGGTATCTGACCCTAGGCACTGACTTGTAAGTCCTAGGGGGTGTAAGTCCTACATAAGGGAGGGTAAACAGTAAAGAAGAAGAAGAAGAATTATGTTTTGCTATCTGTCCATACGGCTTAGAGATTATTTCTAGTGAAGCATTTACTTTGAGACAGAACAATTACTCTTTATTCTGTATTCTGTATTATAAGGAATTATTTAAAGTTATAAAGAGTATATTGAAAAATATGTTGATATTTCTAAACACATTCTGCTCCAATTTACTTGTAATTATGTTAATCACAGGACTAGTTTCAGAGAGAGTTCTTTCCGTCATTCAGCTGTTGATCGACTGGTTGAACATCAGGTAACTGCCTCCCCCTTCTCTCATTGCCTTATGTGCTGTTCTTCTTATTGGCTCATAAGACATCTATGATTGGTATGTTGAAATTCATCAGCCAAACTCGATCTTGATCAATATCCCACTAACAAATAGAGAATACAATAAAGAACTTGAGCATATTTAACTTGTTGCAAATTTAAATGAATTTAAATCCAATTTCATAAATAAATTATTAGAAAAACATAAAAGATTAAAAACTATCAACGATGCCAGCAAATTAAAAATTAAGGATATCAAAAAAAATTTTTCAACGAGTTCAAAAAACATTTTAAGGATTATTATAATATTAAACTGGCTCTGCAAAACAAGTATAGTGTTAGAAATTTACTCAGTCACCCTGTTAAAAACACAATTCCAAGTATTAAATAATCAGGAACCTACTGTGTCAACTGTAAAGACTGCCATAAGATATATATCAGTAGAACAAAGAGAAATTTGGAAACCAGAATGAAAGAACATGTCAGAAACATCAAACACAAAGAAACAGATAAATTAGCCATAGCTCACCACTTTTGGTCATGCAATCATAATATCAGATTAAACATCCATGGGAGTTAACAGTGTGGGAAAGTATTTACTCATTAAGGATTGAGATCAGCTGATGAATTTTGACACACCAATCATAGATGACATCTTATGATTAGCCAATAAGAACAGCATACCACGCAATGAGAGAAGAGGGAGGCAGTTACCTGATGTTCAACTAGCCAATCAACAACTGAATGATGGAGAGGACCCTCTCCAAAACTAGTCCTGTGATTAACACAATTACAAGTTGGAGCAGAAAGTGTTTAGAAATATTGACATATTTTTCAATTTATCAATGTGCTCCACTGCTTTAAACATTTCATTTTCCTCAGTTTTACGAGATATTATAAAGGGTATTCTTATATTTCAGGGAAACAAGACGCTTTGGATCTGAGGATGATTCTGATTTAGATAAAACGCCTGATGTGATAATCGCCAGTATTACTTCAGCTGAGGAAATGATAGAAAAATTAATGTCACTGCATGAAGAAAATGTAACCATTGAAGAACATCCAGTAGAAACATTAACTGATGGTGTTCAGGATGTTGCTGTATTTATTGGTATGTTCTCATCATCACTTTGTAACTGTCATCAAAACAAATCATAATACCAACCATTCTTCACAGTATGTAAGTCAATAGGTCAAATATTTAGATGACTATGTATGCTTGTATAGAGCCTGCATTTGGATGCTTGGCTGTATTATGGGAAATTGCTTGTTCTGCACTGCACTGTTGCAAAATGTGCTTTAGTTTCTCTACTACGTACTTACAGTAAGTAATGTATACAACCCAAAAACTCAGTACCGACATTTCACCAGAAATGTGCGTTTTGAGACTCCCTGAATACAGAAAAGCGTTTTAGGGAAAGATAAATGTGTGTTCATGTGTATGTGTGTGTGCATGTCAAAAATGAATGTTTGAGTTGATATTTCAGTTTAGCATCTTGCAAGGATGCGACACAAAGATGTATATGTTGAATTTTCTGGAAATAGCTCCTGAAGTCCTCTTCATTCTGAATGGCTTTTGCTTAACTGGTAAACTATAAGCGATAAGCGGAAACATCACCTCTCTTTCACGATGAATTGTCAATCCCTTTCTTGTTTGGCACCAATTATAGCAAACATTTCAGAAGAATTATTATTTATTTATGCCAACAAACTTACTGTTGGTGTTTTTAAACACACAAGCCGTGTGTGGGCGAAGTTTAAGAGGTAGGTTACCAGGAAAAATACGAACTGGCTTGAGAATTTAATG
This sequence comes from Tenodera sinensis, assembly GCA_030765045.1. Taxonomy (NCBI): domain Eukaryota; kingdom Metazoa; phylum Arthropoda; class Insecta; order Mantodea; family Mantidae; genus Tenodera; species Tenodera sinensis. Next base: position 11,965,637 of record CM060965.1, read on the forward strand.
CCATTCTGGCAGTTTGTCACAATAGCTCAGTGGTAGAGCGTCCGCCCGGCAAGCGGAAGGTCTGTGGTTCAAATCCCAGTTGTGGCATTGAATTTTTAAGTTCCAGTTCTACCTCTTAAATTTCAGAAGAATCTTTTTTTCTAGTTTGTACAGTCTTAAGCCTAACTACACAGCAAACTAAAGATCTTGTTAGTTTGTACTGGGAAGATACAGAGAAGATGACTTGAGTGTGAATTCTCACCATTGGAAAATAAATAAATTAATTAATTTCCATGAATGTTTATTAATATGAAGTAGATAGAGGAATAAGAGTTTGTAAGAATAGTTTGTACAAGAGTGAATAGAGAAAGTCATGTGAGTGCAGCACATAAAATCTTTTTCATTTATGCTGTACACTTACGCATGGCCCTTTTTCTAAATCCTGTATTTCTAGTGAAATCTTGATATGAAGGTTTTAAATTGAAAAGCTTGCTAATTGTAAATATATAAATGTAATAACTTAAAGACTACAAGCTTCATTTATATTAGTATCTGTTGCAAGTTCTTATACTTGCATGTTCTTCAAGCTGCAAGTTGTTAAAGCTGCAAGTTGTTAAACCTGCAAGTTGTTAAAGCGTAAGTTGTTAAAGCTGCAAGTTCTTAAAGCAGTTACTAAGATAAATGAAGCTTGTTGTCTCTAAGTTATTACGTTTATAGGTTTATGTTGCTTCACTGTTAATAGCTTCAGTTTTTTTCCTTAGTAATGGTTTTTTTCATATTTGTGTCTGTCTCAGATGCCCATGCAAAGCAGATATTGGATCTGTACAAAATTGCTGTTCAGAACATACATACTGCTCTTTTTGAAGGCAATTCTCAGCAAAGATTAGAACACTGCATAAGTGTACAGAAAATTAAAACCTTGAGAAATGACCTACAAACCTCATTAATACCACAAATTTTAAGAGAAGGTGGAGAAGGTGCTACTGAGGTTGGTATAATATTTTAAATGTAGCTTTAGTTGGATATTTACATAGACAGGTTGTTACAGAAAGCAGTGTACATGATAGTACTTAGACAACTAGTATGTATGCATACTAACTAGGTTTTCCATTCCTCTAAGTGTTGTTGGATTTGCAGATTAAACATTGAAGTTTCAGGAAGGTGCACAGCGTGGCAGCTTTTTGAAAAGGAAGTGAATGGGTTGTTTGTTACAGAGTCATATGTAGCAGGCAACAGATAAAGAACAAGATGGTGTGAGCAAACACCTACTCAATTAAAGTCTGGATTTCACTAAAATTAACTTTATTTGAAATAAGATAACATGCATTCATAAATCATTTCACTTGTTCTTAAAACCACCATCCGAAAATATTCGGGTTATTCCTGTGGTAAAGTTTTTCTTTTATAGGGAATGAGGGGCAACATGAGGAGACGGGGTAAGACAGGAAGGGTTCTATTTCATAGCTAGAGTGCTGCCATCTTTGGGAAACTACATCAACTTCATAGTAGATTGAAGCCATTGTTTCAACATCTGCAACCTTATTCCCACGTCAGATCCTGTGATATTTGTAAAACATGTACAATTTTTACACTGATTTACTATATTTTGATACTTTTAAGGTGCTAATGTGGGCTGTACATTGACAACTGTTGAAATGTTATATATACCTCTGAATGGTATCTCTTATTAGCTACAAAACGGTGTACAGCAATTCATTTTTCACAGAACAGTTTTCATCTAGCCCTAATGCAACTTAAAAGTGCACTTGGAGACATGACAGGGAAGGGGAAAACGTGGTGCAAGCTCCCACAGCAAAAAATACAGATGGCTTACTGAGCAACAGATGCCAAAAGATCCAAGAATAAGTACTTCAGTAGAAACATGCCTTGGGAATCAAGCAATTGTGTCAAACTGTAAAACACCTGGTAAATCACCAGCTGAAGAAGAAGTGGGTGCTTCTAACTTTCAAGTTGTTAGCCCTGAAATAACTTTAGCTGCAAAATTAGATAAACAACACAAAAGAAAACCCCCCAGCATACATGGAGAAACAGCTGCTTAAAGTGAATATCCTGACAATAATGAATTGTTTTGAAGAAATTGAAAGAAAAGAATTGCCCAAAACTTCTGTACCAAAATGAAAATTGTTCACAAAGGGCACTAATCAAATTATGAAACAGAAGAAGCACCTTACTGCCTAGGAAGAGTGAACACCTCTTCTGATTTCTTAAATCAGAACATAAAATAAGTTTGAGTGGCAGCAAAGAAGATGACAAACAATGTTTATATGGCAACAACTTCTCCAAAGAAAGATGGATAGTAATAATAATAGTAATAATAATGATAATGATAATGATAATGATGGTGGTGGTGGTGGTGGCGGTGGCGATAATAATGATAATAATAACAAGAACAAGAACAACATAACCAATAACACAATGACAACAGACAACAACCAACCACCACCACAACAACCACAACCACAACCATCACCATCATGATGGTGGCAGTGGCAGGCTGCCTTTGTGGTTATGTATACCGATAATACTGCAATCTTTGCAACCCATCGTAATTTACACACCGCTAGAAATCGCCTTCAAGAGGCCTTAAACTTAGTCATACCCTGGCTTGACAACTGGCGCATAATAAATGTGAAGCAATGGTGTTTACATTATGCAGACCGGAATATCCACCATCAGTAACGATAGCAACAAATTCTATACCCTGGAAAAGTGACAGAGAAACGGTGAAATACCTTGGTGTACTGTTTGATAGAAAACTCACATGGAAGCCACATATAAGTAACAAACTCAAACTTGCCCAAATAAGACTGACAAAACTTTATCCACTTCTCAACAAAAGATCTTCGCTTAAGTTAAAAGACTGCAAACTACTCTACACAACTCTTTTAAGGCCGCTTTTACTATATGCCTGTCCAATTTGGGGAGGAACCAGTGCTACAGAAATTAAACGCATTCAAACGTTTCAAAACAAAATCTTACGTATCTCAACTAATGCACCATGGTTTGTCAGAAACAATCAGCTACACAGAGAAACTGGAATCAGTACCATTCAACAGTCAATTTCTTCACAAGCCGAAAAGTTTTACAGCAATCTAAAGAACGTTCCTGGATCTATTCACTACTCTCTTGGCAGAAAATCCAGCTTTGCAACACGCATCAAGAGTCGTCTACCACTGGACCAGTTATCACAGCAAGATCTGATTTAATTTCAATCAATACTGTCAGTGAGGGGCCCAATGGGGTTTACCTCATTTCAATGTTACCTATTATATTTCATTTATTGTTATGTGTATTTCAGCAATGGTCTGTAGAGCGCACATGCGCTGATCGATCAATAAATCATTTAAAAACAAAAAAATTCTGGCAGTTTGTCACAATAGCTCAATGGTTAGAGCAGCCGCCTGGTAAGCAGAAGGTCTGTGGTTCAAATCCCAGTTGTGGCATTGAATTTTTAAGTTTCAGTTCTACCTCTCAATCTTTGCTCACACACGGCTTGTGTGTTTAAAAACACCAACAGTAAGTTTGTTGGCATAAATAAATAATAATTACCATCTGAAGGTTATTTAATCCTGGGACATAAAGTACTTACAATAGTAAGTCACCATTGGGGTAATTTGTCTCTGATGTGAGACTGCCTTTGTGGTTTACCAGGAGAAATACGAACTGGTTTGAGAATTTAATGCCATTCTGGCAGTTTGTCACAATAGCTCAATGGTTAGAGCAGCTGCCTGGTAAGTGGAAGGTCTGTGGTTCAAATCCCAGTTGTGGCATTGAATTTTTAAGTTCCAGTTCTACCTCTCAATACCACTGAAGTATTCAGGAGATTTTTAATATCATTAATATAAATAATAAACAGTAAAGGCCCCAACACTGTCCCTTGCGGTACACCATACTTCACAGTTTTCAAATCTGATTTTACTTTTTGTGTGTATCTCCCTTTTTTGTACAATATTTCAGTAAACTGCTTTCTTCCAATCAGATAACTACAAATTAAATCCAAGGGTAATCCTCTTATGCCATAGTTTTCCAATTTACTAATTAAAATATTATGGTTGACGGAATCAAAGGCCTTAGATAAATAAAAAAATAATGTACTGACCTAATGTACTGACTAAATAAATAAATAAACCTTCTCATTATTTTCTAGATTCTCAATTATTTCATGTATGGACTGATTAATAGCTGAAATAGTGGATCTCCCTTTTCTAAATCCATGTTGAAAGTTCTGTAATATATTAAATTTACTCTATTTATCTAATCTTAACAACAAAATCCTTTTGAACAATTTGGCTATTTCAGATGTTAAAGCTATAGGTCTATAATTATCAATACTTAATTCATCTCCCATTTTAAATATCGACCTAACTATTCCTAGTTTCACCATTTCTGGAAACTGTCCCTGTTCTAAGGTAAGAACAAATTAGAAACTAAAAACTTCACTTGTCTTAGTAATGTTGCATGCTCTTTGTACAATTGTTTGTATAGCTTTGAGAATGAGTTGGAGACAACTTGAAACCCTGGGTTAGCTTGTTCAAAAAGAACATGCAACATTACTAAGATAAGTGAAGTTTTTAGTTTCTAATTTGTTCTTACTTTAGAATCTTATTGCTTCACTGTTAATAGCTTCAATTTTCCTTATGTCCCTGTTCTATTGAGAAATTAATTAAATGAGTTAATGTTTTGCAAACATACATTTACTTCTTTTTAATAAAAATGAGCTAATTTCATCCCACCCACTACTCTTTTTATTTGGTAAGTTATTGATTATCTTAATGGTTTCATCTTCTGTGACTGGTTTGAGAAAGAAGGAGGAATTGCTTGCAGTGTTTACATTTACAGAATTTCCCCCACTAGCCGGGTGCATGGGCATATTTATAAAATAGTCATTAAACTTTTGGCTTATAGTAACAGGATCATTAACCACATCCCCATTTAGGTTTAATTTTATATTTTCATATAAACCAGTATATCTTCTAGCTTCATTTATTAAACCCCAAGCTGTTTTGCTGACAATTTTTGACTTCCACATCTCTCTATATGCATCAATTTTAACAGCTTTTAAATTCTTGAGATACTCACATCTAACTGCTTTATATCTATTTTTGTAGTATTCAAGTGATGAACTTTTATACAAAATATACATATCTTTCATTTTTTCTTTCAGTTTCATCATTGTTAAAGGTAATTTTACTCTTTTCCTTCCAATATTGTTTACATCCACATTTATTTTTGGACATGTAGCATCAAAATTCAATTTAAATAAATTATAGAATTGACTCCATTTATTATTTACATTACCATACTCACCTAATGCACTTTCACAATCTATTACAGCTAAACTATTTGTTAAATTGTTTAAATTTTCATTACTTAAATCCCTCACAATTCTTCTTCCTTTACTGTCTAGCCCATGGTGAGCTACATTAAAGGTAGTTAATTGGGCATAGTGATCAGAAATATGATTTTCTAACATGACAGAAGATATTTCTGTTACATTTGATGCAATATGGTCTAAGGTAGATGAGGTACTAGCAGTTACTCTAGTGGGTTCTTGTATTAAATCTTTTATATTATATGAATTAAACACCTCTTCTAGGCTTTTGTACAATTTATCATTAGGGCCTAAATTAATATTAAGATCTCCCGCTAGGATAACTTTAGCATCTCTCTTTGAATATTGCTGGAGTATAATTTCCAGTTGTGTTATAAATTCATTAACAGGAGATGAGGGTGAGCGATATACTCCAAATATAGTAACATTTCCAATATTTGTAGCAATTCTAATGGCTGACGCTTCTAGAACCTTCTCTATGCATAGATTATTTAGATTTAGTGCAGTGAACTTTATTTCCGGCTTTGTGTATATCATAACTTTTATATTGAGATCTACAAAATTTAGGAGCTACAATATAATTCTCAATGTTACAAATTTCCTCACTCTTTGCACTATGCTCAGTTATAATGCATATATCTGCGTCTATATCATTTAATATTTGTGATAGTGCTAACAGTTTGGATTGTATGTACTGTATGTTTAAATGAAATACTTTTAGCATATTAGAATTTTGTTCTCTAGTTCTACATGAATCATTTACTGAGTTATTTGAACCTTTTACCATGGGCATTGACTTAACATCCTCACTACCTACCTTCAGTTTCCCTTACACATGACAGAGGATATAGTATAAGTGCTGAGGCTTTCACGGCCGGCATTGTCAACTATGTTAAGTAGATTTTCCGGGCTTGTGGGCCGTGGTCGAGTTGGATTGCCTTCCTCTGATGTTTCGCTGAAAACTGCGTCCAGCATCTTCAGGGTGATGCAATTAGTGAATTCCCGAGTCCAAATATTAGAGAGCTATGCCTTCCAGTGCGCTATATATATAGTCGCACATGGAGGGAGGGCATGGCCTGTAGAGGGGGGAAGCATGGCAGCTATTGGCTGCCTATCAGCAAATGGGACGTCTCTGATCCTGGTATAAAAGAGGGACACTGGAAGCCTTCTCTTTTATACCAGGATCAGAGACGTCCCATTTGCCGATAGGCAGCCAAGAGGGACACGGGAAGCCTTCTCTTTTATACCAGGATCAGAGACGTCCCATTTGCCGATAGGCAGCCAATAGCTGCCATGCTCCCCCCCTCTACAGGCCACGCCCTCCCTCCATGTGTGACTATATATATAGCACGCTGGAAGGCATAGCTCTCTAATATTTGGACTCGGGAGTTCACTAATTGGATCACCCTGAAGATGCTGGATGCAGTTTTCAGCGAAATGTCGGAGGAAGGCAATCCAACTCGACCACGGCTCACAAGCCCAGAAAATCTAGTTAACATAGAGGATAGAGTATTACACAATAAATTACCAAATATGAAAACACCTCTTTTGTTCAAGTGCACCACATCTTTAGCATAGTCACTGTCACTTAGCCACCAGTTTCCATCTACCATTTCACAGTCTTTCACCTTACACATCCAATTTATTTCACCATTGATCCGGAATATTCTTGTATTGTGTATTGCATGTGTGCATTGGGTCCACAACTCTTGAAGGGGGACAGAAAGTGATGACAATGAGGCAATTCACATTTTTATGTTATTCAAATAAGATAAATGGGATAAGATCCTAAATGAGATGTAAAAAAATTGACTGTAAAATTTACAAACTCATGCTTTTGAACCTTTAAATTTTTTTGCCCCTGATTATTGCAGAAATCTTTATTTATCTAAGCTCTAAAGTGGTATTAATGTTAGTTCCCCATCTTACCCCACATATGTAGCAAAACAGGGAAAATGTAATTTTTTTTCAAAATGGGTTATATATAACTAAATCCAGCACATTTGGAAGTTTGTTTGCATATATTATTGTACTTTAATAATTTAATAAGCAAGTTGTAATCAAACTTCCTTTTATTTGAGAAGTAGAACTGGAACTTAAAAATTCAATGCTACAGCTGGGATTTGAACCACAGACCTTCTGCTTACCAGGTGGATGCTCTAACCATTAAGCTACTGTGACAACCTGCCAGAATGACATTGTATTCGTATTTTTCTCAGTAAACCACAAAGGCAGTCTCACATCAGAGATAATTACCCCAATGGTGACTTACTATTGCAAGTACTTAATGTCCCAGGGTTAAATAACCTTCAGATGGTAATTTGTTGGCATAAATAAATAATAATTCCTTTTATTTGCTTATTTCTACCCACTTTGTACGGGCTTAAAGCACAAAAATATTTGTTATGATTGTTGAATTAATTTTAAGTTATACTGTTCACAAACAGACACACAAATACAAACACATTTTTATAAAAGAATGTCTTTTTTATTCAGAGATCCTCAAAATACGCATTTCTGGTGAAATCTATAACAATAGTGTAAGCACATAGTAGAGAGAGTATTAGTATAATGTATATTTAGTATACTAATGTATATTAGTATAATTAGTATAATAATTACATTATGTGATACTACAGGTGTAATGTCATTCACAGAGTAAGTTATTGTGAATGTTATCATACAAAATTTCACAAGAAACATATGTTTAGAATAAATAAAATCCTTGAATAAATGTCAGCGCTGTGGCCGAACAGTTAGGCCGTAAACCTACCACCTAGGTAGCCTGGGTTCAGTCCCAGGGACCCGCATGTGGTATTCGTGGTGGACGAAGTGGCTTCTGGACAGGTTTTCTCCAGGTCCTCTGGTTTCCCGTGGCACTCATTTTATCAATTGCTCCATCATCACCTTTCCATTAATCCATTTCGACCACATTTCATATTATCTTCTTCCTCACTCTCATACCTGGTGCTGGGCTGACCACCTGCCTCCAGGTCTTCACTTTGTCCACTCCATAGGTTCCTGTGCTCCCCGACAGGCATCTGACCCTAGGTACTGGCTTCTAAGTCCTAGGGGGTGTAAGTTCTACATAAGGAGAGGATGATCAGAAGAAGAAGAAATAAAAATAAAATTTTTTTGCAAGAAGTTCCGTGTATGTTTGTGTGTTTGTGTCTGTGAATAGCATTACTCAAAGACCAAACATTGGTATTTTAAAGCCATCATATAGTGACCAGCTAGTAAAATATTTGACTATCATTTAAGTCTACCATATTCCTATATTCCTTGTATCTACAGGGAAAAGTGTAATAAAATTATCTCAATCAACATGAAGTAGATAAAAGAATAAACATTTGTCAGAACAGTTTGTACAAGAGTAGAGAAAATCATGTGAATGTAACACATCAGCTTGGTCTAAGGAATTCTAATATCTGATTAATTTGTTAGCATTTGCACCAAGAATGTAATATTGCTATTTGAGATAACAAATTGCTTTTCTGCAGCACCCATGGGGACATGCAGTGCAAACTATGGAGAAGAATTTGGAAGGTTTCAACGATTTTCTGGAGAGTTGTATAAAAGTATGGAAAGCACACTTTGCCAGAATCAATGATTCACAAAAAAGAGTACTTGAGGAACTGAAAGGTCAGGTTGAAAAAAATGAAGCAGCCATTGATGAGAAGGAGATAAAACTGAGCAAGGTGTTAAGTGCTTTAAGGCAGGGAAATACGGAGGACAAGCTGTTCGAAAAGCTTCAGTCTGTTGCTGACATCTTGGAGGAAATTAAAGCACTGTAAGTGACATTGTGAGAAATAAGATAGCAGAGTTATTATGTAGTTTTTGAGATTTGAAGAAGCTATTAGAAGTATAAATTTCCTATCAATTATAGGCAGTGCCAGAGCTTTCAGACCATCCACCATCAGCCATTCAAAGTCTGTCTGCCAGTATCAGTTAGTGAAATGAAATACTAAGTGTGATATGAATCTAACTTTTCACTTTTGAGTTATGCTGCTCACACACAGCCCCTTTTACTTTCTCTACTACGTTTAGTAAAGCAGAGCAAGTATTGTATTCCACCCAAAAATTCAATGTTGAGTTTCACCACAAATATGTTTTGAGGCCCCCTGAATAAAAAAAAAGCACTTTTAGAAAAAGGTCCATGTGTGTGTGTGTGTGCATGTGCTTGCGTTCACAATTTTGGTTTTGATTGTAATTGTTTTGATTAAAATACCATAGGTTTGAGATATTTTTATGACAAATGAAATTTAGATCTTGAATTTTCTGACTATAACTCATGAAGTCCTGTTTACTCTGGACGACTTTTGCATAACTGGTAAACCGTTAGAGATAGACCAAATCTTACTCACAAAAAATGTAGATCTTGCTAAGACACATAATTTATGTCTCAATAAATTTTTTTGTAGAGTGAACCATTTCAGAGATATTCCTTGTTATTTGTGTAAATTTTGGAGAACTTTATACTTCTGTCAAATGGAACATCATTATTCATTTTTTAATATGTTAACAGTGCAAAGAGAACGAAGTTTGAAAGCTTTAAAAGATTTGAGTATCACTCAAAGCCTACTATATTCCCATATTCATCTTGCACTGACAAGAGAATAAACAATAAGATAATTTCTGCAAATGTTTATCTCAACTAACACGAAGAAGATACAGGACTAAGAGTTTGTAAGAATGGTTAGTACAGGAGTAGAGAAAGTCATGTGAGTGCAACACGTCAAATTTTTCTAAAACATTTTCAAAAGGATTCAGGAGGCCTCAGAACATAATTCTGGCAAAAAATAGTGGAACTGTTCTGTCCATAATGGTCAAAGGGTTAAACATCATTGAGTTTTAAGGAAGGAGTTTGAAAATAAAGTGCAGTTTTATGTAGAATTGGAACTGAAAATTTCAATGGCACAACTGGGATTTGAACCATAGTTGGAGAATTCAGTGCCATTCTGTTAGGTTGTCACAGTATCTTAATGGTTAGAGCACCTGCCTAGTAAGCGGAGGGTCTGTGGTTCAAATCCCAGCTGTGGTATTGAATTTTTCAGTTCCAATTCTATCTCTCTTAGTCTACAGTCTTTCATAATATAACTCACAACTGTTTACTTCTTGCAACATTGACTCAGTCCTTTCCTGTCTTTCGTCACTTTCTCTGTCTCTCATACACTAACTCTGATTATACAGTCACTTGACACTCATTAAAACTTCTTCACTTCAATGCAACTTATCTTTCACAATAACAGTACTGCAGACACAGCTGTCTTACCCTCACTGACTGACTCATGTTTGTGACTCTCTCTCTCTCTTCTGCTGTTTCCTCACCTCCTTATACAGCAAGGATAATGTCACACAGTCTTTCTCGGCTTCTGTAAACACACTGAATGTCCTTGAAGGTTCTGCAAACCCTTTCTGTTGCCACTTGATTGTTGTTAATCACACGTTTACTCGCGTAAGTGCTGTGGAGAAGCTTGAACCTTGTGCCTTTGTTCGCTATCAGTCTTATATGGTGTGAAGTAGCTTGACGCAACCATCCTTTGTTGTGCACTGCACCAGCATCAAAATATTTTATGAATTGTGAAGCATTTTTATTGTGTAAATCATAAATTGTAAAAAATAATTCTTTTATATAATAAATAACAAAAATATTGAATGTCCTGTATGCTATATTGATAGAAGGAAAAGTATAAATGAATTACTGCTTTAAAACTGATAGTAATACCTCGGAATGTGGAATAAATAAAAATGGAATTCTTCAAGGGTCCTTTCTAAGTTCTTTACTACGTACATGATGTTGCATTCAACCACAACATTTGAGACTGAGATTTCACTGGAGATTCATCTTTTCAAATATCCTCAAGAAATATATGAAAAAAGCACTTTAAGAAAAAGATCCATATCTGTGTAGGCCTGTATGTGTATCTGTGAACACTATAACTCAAAAACAAAATGTTTGGCATTCAGGTTCAGCATCTACCAAAGATGATGATAATAATAGTAGTAATAATATAATAGTAACAGTAGTAATAATATGACTGCCTCCATAGCACAGTTGGTAGCACAGTTGGTAGCGCACTTGCATTTGGCACAGAGGACCCAGGTTTGATCCCCAGGACCAGCATGGGGATTTTTCCCACACTGGGAGGTCTGGCATGGGGTGTGCTCAGCCTCGTTAGGTCCTGGGGGACCAGTTGAGGAGCTACTTGATAGAGGAGTAGCGGCTCCAGGTCAAGATGGCCACATAACTGGCTGGGAAGGCTCAGGAAAGTGACCAAGTACCACCCTCCAGTACTGTACTCTATCAATGACGCCTGTAGTGGGCAGAGCGCAGTGGCTGGGTGGCAAGCCTTAGCCCTTCATAGGCTGTTGTGCTGGGGTTTGCTAGTAATAATGTAATAGTAATAGAAGTAATAAATAATAATAGTAAATTTATTATCAAATAAACAAGAACAATAATGATAACATTTTTATTACAAACATTTTCAAGAAAATCCTCCCATCCTAAATCTGTCTTTACAGAAAACATTTTTTGATGTTTTAGATTTTCTCAAAAATGGCTCTAATGATTTTTATTAAAATACTGTGACAGCTGAGAATTAGTTACTGGTAATTTCTCTGGAATTCAACGTTTCACAAAGTTTCTTATAAAAGCCCAGCATTCCAAGCTTGAATTTCCTGTGAATAGTCTGTGAAGTCTTCTTCACTCTGAATGACTTTTGTATAACTGGTAAACTTTAAGTGACAGACAAAAACCTACTGTACTAACAATATAGATTTCTTTCAAACACACAATATACTTGAAATAACACTTTCTTTTGGTGTAAGTTATTTCTGAAAGTATCAGTTATTATTGATTTGAATTGTTCAATACTGTTTTTATTCTTTTAAAGTCCTATCAAGATTCACTTGTTTCACAATTGCTGGAATTTCAAAGCCAGTATACACTCTCTAATTGTTACACATTTGACTATCACTATTCCCTTTATATTTATAATGAACTGTATAATGTGGCTATTTGTGTAAAGGTTTATCTTGATTAAAATGAAATAGAAAAATAAACTTTTGTAAGAACAATTATAAAGCCCGTAATAAATGATAGAAGGCCCCGTGGATATAACACATTTAATATGTCAAATTGATAGCATAATAAGAACAAGGATTTGATGTGGCTCTTGTTACATGATTAATAATGTACATTTTGTTGTTTGTTAGCCATGAGCAGAACTGCCAGATTGAAGCTAAATGCATTGCACAGTACAATGACTATGTAGACCCTCTAAGCACATCTCTAGCAACAGACTTCAAGACACTTTTAAAGTCATATCTGCCTCAGAAAAAGAATCCTTATGTGTATGGTGGCAAGGCGCCAGCAGCAAATACCGAGGTGGCTTCCCTCCCTCGTATAATGAGGCTCTGTGAGATGCAGGTTGAAGCCTTAGAAAACTGGAAATATGGGTAAGCTATCTTTGAATAAATAGTATACTGATATCTTCCTTCCTTATGTGTATGGTGGCAAGGCGCCAGCAGCAAATACCGAGGTGGCTTCCCTCCCTCGTATGAGGCTCTGTGAGATGCAGGTTGAGGCCTTAGAAAACTGGAAATATGGGTAAGCTATCTTTGAACAAATAGTATACTCATATCTTCCTTTCTTAGAAGATTGAAAAGAGTATTGTTATAGTCAATTTAACTTAAAGGATGAGTCAATTAATAACACTAAACAACACTTACATTTATAATTTTCCGGAATGTGTTTCGGAGGCTAACTTTCCTCCATTATCAACCAGACAATGACTGGGTTTCCATGGTGCAGATGGTGATGCTTCTTCTGATGTTTCCTCTGGTAATGGTTCAAGAAACTTGCTGAAAATATCTTTCTGGGGAATGTCGAAATTAAATACTCGGTTTCTATTTTTTAAAATGAAGATTTGTTCCTGTGTGGATAGCTCTTGTTTTCTAGTTATGTGTTTGAGGAGTTTTGGTTCTGGCTTTATGTTGTGATTTTTTTTTCTAAAAGTGAAAGGCAACTGCTGATTTTTCCAATTGTTTGCTCTTGATGTTCCTAACGTGTTCCTTGGGTCTAATTTCTAAACTTTTTTTGGTTTTTCCTATGTATACTTCATTACAATCACTGCATTCAATTTGGTATATGCCGGATTTTTTGTTAGGTGGAATAGCATCTTTGATGTTTGAATTCAGCAGGTTTTTTATGGAGTAATGGTTTACTGGTGCTAGCTGAATGTTGTGTTCCTTGATCACAAAAGGTTTCCCGTGGATGTTTTAACTCTGGCAGCAGTACATAGATGACATATTTGCAATAGTTCCAAAAAGACACATCAATGATGCATTAAAACTTCTAAACATCCAGGACAAAAGCATAAATTTCACAGTGGAAGTGGAAAAAGATTATCAATTACCATTTTTAGATCTAAAAATAATAAAAAATAAGGATAGAATAAACTTTGGCATTCATAGAAAACCAACTAGCTTTTAATAGTTACAATCCAAGAAGCCGCAAACAAGCAATCTTAAATAGTTTAACACATAGATTGGTGAACATCCCTCTTCGAGCAGAAGAATACAAAACAGAATATTACAAAATAATTGAAATGGCACAAAAAATGGCTTCCCCAAGGAATTAGTAGATAAACAAATAAAACGAGCAGAAAAGAAAAAATTACTAAAAGAAACTACAGCACTCACAGCAGCAGAAACAAAAATAACATTAAAAAATTAACATATCATTCATGGGCCTTTGATAAATTCAAAAAAGTGTTCAAGGAACACAACATTCAGCTAGTACCAGTAAACCATTGCTCCATAAAAAACCTGCTGAATTCAAACACCAAAGATGCTATTCCATCCGGCATATACCAAATTGAATGCAGTGATTGTAATAAGTATACATAGGAAAAACCAAAAGAAGTTTAGAAATTAGATCCAAGGAACACGTTAGGAACATCAAGAGCAAACAATTGGAAAAATCAGCAGTTGCCTTTCACTTTTGGACAAAAAATGACAACATAAAGCCAGAACCGAAACTCCTCAAACACATAACTAGAAAACAAGAGCTGTCCACATGGGAATAAATCTTCATTTTAAAAAAATAGAAACTGAGCATTTAATTTCGACATTCCTCAGAAGGATATTTTCAGCAAGTATCTTGAACTGTCACCAGAGGAAACATCAGGAGAAGCATCGCCATCCGCACCATGGAAACCCAGTCATTGTCCAGTTGATAATGGAGGAAAGTTAGCCTCCAAAACATGTTCCGGAAAATTATAAATGTAAGTGTTATTTATTGTTATTAATTGACTCACCTTTTAGATTAAATTAAAGTATACTGATATACCTACTATGTCATGAATAGGGGAACAACATTAGAGTTGTTGCATTTATGTAGAGGCACCTGGTAGTTGACTGTGTACGAGAGGGTAACCTGTATGGGTGAGTTGTATTTGCCACACAGAGTTCACACGGGCACAATACCAAAGAAAAGGTTACAAATTTTAATGCCATTAAACACGTGATGCAGAGGTTTGATAGTAACACTGTAACTGCAATAATGATAGCCCAAACTCTAATGTGACCCTGATATTAAATGTTAATTGACATACATTACCTCGAATTTTGGATTTCTTCCCTCTGCAACTCAAGCTTTAGAAAAGTGTGGAGAAGAACTGTTAAAACAAATGACCATGATGAAAGGAGTTATTGACAAGCTGAATGCTCTGGAAGATACTTGGGTAATTACGAAAGTTTTAAGATGTGAGAAAATGAAAGTTGATGCACTCTTAATTGGATGCAGGATAGGATAGCCCCATCCTTTGTGAGTAAACTGGTATCAGGTTGTGACTCTCCCACTCCAGGAATTTCAGCAGCAGAAGGATGAAGAACCTTTGGCACGTAGGTAGTCAGGAGCTTGGAGGAGAGCATTTTCGCTCAAAAATTTTCTATGATCTCAAAAATAGGTTAAACCAATGCTAAAGTCTTGAACATTTGTCACAGGCTTTTGGAGACATTGCTTCTTCCCATGCCACAAGTTTTTGGCAGTTTCAGGAATTTAAAAGGTGCCGAATGTCTTTGAAAGATGGGGATAAAAGTGGGCATTCAGTAACAGCAGTACTAAGAAAAACATTCCAGCATTGAGAAAAATGCTTCACAAAAATAATCACACAACATTTAAAGAAATTGAGGCAGCATTGCAGATTGGATCGCCAGTAGTTTTGATATGCACTTGTGCTTTCAGCAGATGTGCAACACAGCTTTTCTGCCTATACATGCTGTTAGCAGCAAAAGAACTTGCAATACTACTAAGATAAGTGAAGCTTTTAGTTTCTAATTTGTTCTTACTTTAGATTCTTGTTGCTTCACTGTTAATAGCTTCATTATTTCCTTATCTATAATAAGTTCCCTATTTACTTGAAAAATGTTAGCAACTTTAATATATTTAAGGAGGAATTAAAGAAATTTTGCTTAGAAGGATGCTACTATTCACTAAATTAATGCCTTTGTTAATTATTGTTTAAGTAAATAGCACTTTATAACATAAGTTGTAATAAAATAGCAGTTACTTCAACAATTGTAAATATTTCATTTTAAAATCTGTCTGTGTATATATTAGTGTGCTATTGTTTATGTATGTATATTGATGAATATGTGCACATTTGTTTAATTTGATGATGCTACGAATTGTTTGTATTCTTTTAAGCAGATAATTGAATGAATGAATGAGTGAGTGTGTGAGAGTGAGTGAATGAATGAATAAATGAATGACCTCTCAACCTCCATATTCCTTGTGTAAACCATGGTGTCCCCTTTCTTTCATTATTCATTTTATCCATATACCTCTCTCTTTCCCTCTTTGATTGAAACAGAAAACAGGTGACCTCGTCTCTGACAACTGGCTAAATAATTTTTGAATCTCTGCAGTTTGTGATCCGTTTACATATCTCCAAGAAAAAAATAATATTGTAATGACTTTTGTCCTAACCCTTGTATATCCTCTTCATATTCTAAGTAAGCAGTCGAGGAAGTAATAAGGTTTTGTAAGAATAGTCTGTACAAGTTCATATGAATGTAACATCTTTGTTTATTAGTATGACAATGTTTCAATCGTATTTTTGTGTTCTAGGTTATGGATTGCAATGTTTCAGTACAGAAAGAAGAGTAATTCAGAGATAAATAAGATGGCATGTAGTTGGATAGAAAGTGAAATAAAAAAGGCACAGAATGAACTAGAAACAAAGCTTTCTGAACATAACACACGATATAATAACATTGTTTCCGAGATCTACAACATCAGATTAGTGGAGTTAAGACTACATGCACAGAGATTTGAAGAACACAAAGAGGTAGGTACCTAACTTACACATGTACAATGGAATGCTGAGATGCCTTGCTCAAACTTCGTAAAAGTTACTTGTGTTTTCATTTTAGGGAGTTGTCAAGGCTTTGGATGATTTGAATTCTCAGCTGACAGCGTTAGTGGATGAACTCAATGAGGAATTGTTTAACTTAAAGACCACTTTAGAAGAAAAAGCAGAAGCAGCTAAACGGTATCAGAAATCAGGTTTGGCATATTCCAAAATGAAACAGGTAAGTTACAATTCTGTAGGATTTTTAACAGGCTTTTGATTCTTGATATTTGTAGCTTTGTCTACTACATAGCCAGTTGATAGAAGCAAATTATCTGGGGGTGAGGTTTCCAAACAACATGAATTGGAACACACAATCTAAATGTGCATTAATGAAAGACTAATTAAATATGAAAGTTGTTACATGTTCATATCAAGGTTCAACACTGCCAATGAAACAAAATGGAGTACGTCAATCATTAAGTCAGGGATAGGTGATCATTCTGGACAACAGTTAAGAGTAAACTTTAAAAGAGATGTCACACAAGTTATTTCCGAGTGTAGGAGACAAATAAACAAGGAAAGCTTAAACAACCTTAGAAATTATCTTAGGGAAGTAAGCTGGGAAAAGGTGTATAATACTGATGATGTAAGTGAAAAATATAAAATTTTAAGTATAATACTGCAAAATGGTCTACAAAAAATGATGCCTTTAAGAAGAGTCAAAATAATTTCAGGTGGTAAGGGAAATGATTTCACAAAATGGATGACAAAAGGAATAAAAAAATCATGCGAAAGGGTGAGGTTTTTAAATTCAATAAAACATCCAAATATGAGCGAGAAATGTCTAAATTATATTGAAAATTATAACAAAATACTAAATACAATAATTACACAAGCTAAAAAGAATTATAACAAGGAACAAATGAAAAAGTAGAAAACAAAACAAAAGCAGTGTGGAAAATCGTAAATCAAATATATAAAAGCAGTAAAACTAAACAAATAGAAAATATTGAAATAAACCATAAAAATAATAAGATAACAGATCCTAAGCAAATATGTAATATATCCAATGACTACTATATAAATGTTGCAAAACAGCTAGTTTCAAAGCCAAAAACTCTAAACTAAAAAATAACATCAAATTTTGCCCAAATAAATTCTATGGGAATCTTAGAAACAACAGAAGAGAAAGTTTTAAGAGAAATAAATAAACTAAAATGTAAAAAATCTGTTGGCTTGGATGAAGTATCAAACAAAATGCTAAAAAACATAAAATATGAAATTGTTGAGGTTCTCACTCATATAATAAACACTTCACTAATGCATGGAGTATTTCCAGATACATTAAAAGGAGTGATCGTTAGACCAATATACAAACAAAAAGAAAGCAAATGTAACGTAGAAAACTACAGACCAATCACATTATGTTCTGCAATATCAAAAGTGATGGAAGCTGTGTTTTTGAAACAACTACAAGGATATTTTGAAAAACAGAAAATCTTAGCAGAACTACAATATGGATTTCAAAAACATAAATCAACAATAAATGCAATAGATAAAGCAAATGATAAAATTATTAATGCACTCCATAATCGTGAATTTGTAGTTGCCATATTTCTGGATCTGTCTAAAGCTTTTGACTGTGTAAATATAAACATCCTAGAAAATAAGTTAGAAAAATATGGGGTTCGAGGCATTGCACAAAAGTGGATTGCATCATATCTAGAAAATAGACAGCAGTGCGTAGAAATAAACTACAAAAATGAAAAGGGTATGGTAAATAAAGTAAGATCACAATTTGAAACAATTAAACAAGGAGTTCCGCAAGGCTCAAAATTGGGTCCTTTTCTATTTTTAGTTTATATAAATGATCTTTTTGAAATGGTAGCAAATAATGGAGGTACAGCAATTGGCTATGCAGATGATACAACAATAATAGTTACAGATCCCACTACCAAAGGTGTAGAAAACAAGGCAAACAGTATCATAAAAATATTAAAAGACTATCTTTCAAATCTGGATCTGGTATTAAACATAAAAAAGACATCATGGATAAATTTCAGACTAAAAGAAAAACATGCAGATCACATTGATATCAAGGTAGATGGGGAAAGTATTCCTGAGACACAGGTTACAAATTTCCTAGGAGTGCTTTGCTTATAGACAGAAATCTTAATTGGCAACCACATATAATGTACATAACAAAAAAGATAAATAAGGGATTATACATTATGAAACAAGTTAAGGATAACATGGATAATAAAACGCTGAAGCAGGTGTACTTTGCATTCATTTATTCATATATAAAATACGGCATAACACTATGGGGGAATACTACAGCTAAGGAAGTACTAAAAATATTCAAATTACAAAAAAGGGTAATTAGAATAATTGGGAAAATAGAAAAAAGACACAGTTGTAGGGACTGTTTCAAAAAATACAAAATCCTAACAGTTCCATGTATCTACATTTATGAAAGCATCAAGCATGTTCTTCTAAATGGAAAAATTGCTAAAAACAATCACATGCATAGCTATAATGTTAGAAATAAACATGATTATTACAGAACTGCACTCAGGGAACATTAAATAATCGTTCAATAAAAAGTATAGGAAAAGAACATTATAATGCTTTGCCCAAGGAAATAAAAGACTTAAAACAAAGAGAGATACAAATAAAAACCATTAAGAACTATTTACTAGAAAATGCTTTCTACAATACTGAAGAATTTAAGTACAACACTAAATGTAATCAAAATGTGTAAATGAGTGTAGATGTATTTTACAGGTACGTGAAATTGAAACAGATTTGTAAATAAGCATTGTAATTAAACTTTATATGTACATATTAGGTAAGTTCTTCTGAACTCTTGATATATCCTATGTAACAGAAACATATGGATGAATAAATCATAAATCAATGAACTGTCTAGAAGAATTATACCAGGTAGTAGTCAAAGATAATGTCAAAGGGAGATACAATACACAGGATGTTTGTGTTTACCAACATATTGTGACAAGCACCTGCTGCAGATCACATGGCTTCTGTGCACAACAAAGGATGGTCAAGGTCAAGTTACTCCATACCACTCACACGAGCAAACACGGGACAACAATCAGTGCAGTATTACAAAGAATTTGCTAGAACTTTCATGAATTTTCTGTCTGTTGGTAAGCTGAGAAAAAGGAGCATTTTTGAGAATGACCTAGGTATATCATCACTGGTATAAAAGATTGTGTAGCACATGAGAGCAGGCAGTGTTTAGTTTTAGTGTATCTGTGTGAGCTGCATGTGTATAGTCATCATGCATCAGAGTAAAGCCAGTGAAGCACCTTTAGCCATGTTGAGTGATTGTACTGTCATAGTTAGTGTTTGAGAGACAGAGAAAGTGAAGAAAGACAGGAAGAAGTAAGTCAAGGTTATGAGAAGAAAGCAGTTATGAATTGTAATGTCACCAAGGACTGTAGATTGTGCTAACATCAGTAAAAGAGAACTATGTTGTTGTGCATTCAGTTAAAAGAAAATAAAGTAAAAAGAAAAAGTAACTGGATTGGACTCATTTTTGTCACACTGGTGTCAGGAGTGGGATTCTCGAATTGTCAAATTGTTACAATTGTTTATCAAGTTGGACAGAACTTGGAACAAAAAGTATTGTCACACAGTGGCTGTGGCTTAAGGTTATTGGGAGGTTGGGCCAGGCAGTCACAATAGCAAATAAATATGCAGCACACTTACAGAGAATAAGCACAATAGCCTTTAACACTGGATAACGAGAATGAGCATCGGCAGACTTAAGAGGTAGAACTAGAACTTAAAAATTCAATGCCACAACTGGGATTTGAACCACAGACCTTCCGCTTGCCGGGCGGATGCTCTACCACTGAGCTATTGTGACAACCTGCCAGAATGGCATTAAATTCTCAAGCCAGTTCGTATTTTTCCTGGTAAACCACAAAGGCAGTCTCACATCAGAGACAATTACCCCAATGGTGACTTACTATTGTAAGTACTTTATATCCCAGGATTAAATAACCTTCACATGGTAATTATTATTTATTTATGCCAACAAACTTACTGTTGGTGTTTTTAAACACACAAGCCGTGTGTGGGCAAAGTTTAAGAGGTAGAACTGGAACTTAAAAATTCAATGCCACATCTGGGATTTGAACCACAGACAGTAAGTTTGTTGGCATAAATAAATAATAATTACCATGTGAAGGTTATTTAATCCTGGGATACAAAGTACTTACAATAGTAAGTCACCATTGGGGTAATTGTTTCTGATGTGAGACTGCCTTTGTGGTTTACCAGGAGAACTACGAACTGGCTTGAGAATTTAATGCCATTCTGGCAGTTTGTCACAATAGCTCAGTGGTTAGAGTGTCCGCCTGCCAAGCGGAAGGTCTGTGGTTCAAATCCCAGTTGTGGCATTGAATTTTTAAGTTCCAGTTCTACCTCTTAAACTTTGCCCACACACGGCTTGTGTGTTTAAAAACACCAACAGTAAGTTTGTTGGCATAAATAAATACTCGGCAGACTTTTTTCCAGGGGGGGCAACATGTTGAAGTTTGCAGTCAGGTAATATTAATTTGTTATTTTATTGTCAAAATTTGTAATATTTGTTGCAGATAACTGTATTAATTTGTGCTAAATAAAAATTGTTCTTTACATCAAAACTAAAATAATAGTTTAATAGTCAGTAATTGATTGCACATTAAGTTCACCAACTTCCAAGGGGGGACCACAGCCCCCTTTGCCCCCCACCCCCTTTCACGATGCCCATGACGAGAATGTTCTAGAGGTTTTACCTTCTCAGATATTCTGAAACTGTATGGGAAGTTCCACTGGCTATACACTGCTAAACAAGTGAAGTCTTGATGAGTGAGCAAGTAGAGAGGCACAATGATGTATGTAATAAATCACATTAAATGAGTTAAATTGCTATTTATTTTTTTAAAATGATGGGAAAATAAGTGAAGGTGTTACATAAAGAGCTTAACAAGTGCTAAGCAAATATTTTTGGATGTAATTTACTCGAAATTGAAAGAAATTTAAGATTAATTTATATGGGAAGATTGTTAAAAATGTAGATTTTTGGAATCTAGAGTACATACAATGTTGACAAATGCATCTAAAATGTAACACTGTGTTTATATTTATTGTTATTAAATTGTTTAGGCAGTATAATGATTTCCATTGCTGTTTTTCTGTACTTATGATTTGTTTTAATTGTATTATATGATTTCTTTCAGCTTGAAAGCTTGTCTAATACGTATTGTAATAAAATTAGTAAATCAATGGAAGCTTTTCAAGCCCAGTGTGAAAATAAATTGAGTTTACTGCAGGATTCCAATGTGAAGTATATGGAATCCATAAAGTGAGTAAGAATTTATGTCACACTGATGTAACATTATGTGTTTATATCAAATGTTCAAATTAGAATTAAAAATTAATTGTTTTTAGCAGACATTTAAGATCTTCTTATCTTCTTTACTATTGTGAATGGAGCTAATACAGCTATCTGCCGTGGTCAAAGTTATAATACAGTTATTAATCACAAAATTATTAATATACAGTTATAATATTATATGTTGCAATAACAAAATTATAAAATTATAGATGAACATTTGAAAAGCAGAATCAGAACTGAAAAATTCAATGTTATAGCTGGGATTTAAATCACAGATCCTCCAGTTTATGCACAGCTGCTCTTAACCACTGAACTACAATGGCAACTTTCCTAAATGGGCTTAAATTGTCCAACTGAATTCACTGTGCTACATTCCCACCAACATTGTCTCAAAGCTCACTAATTTCCATTCACTACTAGAGCCACTAGTTTAAAATTCTGATTTATATTTTATTCATCTACGCATTACAATTAAAATTTTGTACTATGACCCAATGAGCCATTACTGACAACATGATAATGACGATGATGATGATGACTATGATGATGGTGGTGGCGGTGGTGGTGATAGTGCAGCAGCAGTAGGAGGAGGAGGAGGAGGAGGAGGAGGAGTAGGAGTAGTCATCCTTAGATCAAATACATGATGTTGGATATTCACTGTTTGAGCAAACTTATATATTCATGGTTTCATCAGGGAAAAAAACAAATATATATAAAAATTACATGAATGTGTGCAATTAAAAGTAAAATTCCTGACTAAAAGTATGCAACATTCACATCTTTAATTTTTCTACTACTAAGTAGAGGAAGTATTGTAATCCACCCAAAAATTTGATGTCGAGAGTTCACCGGAAATGTATGTTTTGAGGCCCCCTGAATCCAACAAAAAGCATTTTTAGAAAAAGGTCTGTGTGTGTATCTGTCAGTCTATGGACAGCATAACTCAAAAACAAAAGGTCGGTTAAAAACCAAAGTTGGTATTTAATGTCTTTCAAGAATGCAACACAAAGATTTTTAAGAAAATTGCTCCACCCTAAACTACGCTTTACACAAACAATTTTTCAAAAATTTTGATTCTCTTGAAAATGGCTCTAATGATTTTGATTAAAATGCCATGTTTGAGACATTTTGATGACAAATGAACTGTATATTTTGAATTTTCTAGCTGTAGCCTATGTAATCCTGTTTACTCTGGACGACTTTTGAATGACTCGTAAGCTGTAAGAGATAGGCCAAATATTACTGTACAAAAAATGTAGATCTCGCTAAAACACACAATGTATGTCCAAATAAGATATTCCTTGATATTTGCATAAGTTTTGGAAATCTTATACTTCTGTCAAATGAAACATTGCTATTCATTTTTTTATATGCTAGGCATGCAAACAGAATGGAATTTGAAAGCTTTAAAAGATTTGACTCTCGCTCAAAGGCTACTGTATACCCATATTCCCCCAGTATGTGCAAGAAAATGAGCAATAAGATAATTTCTGCAAATGTTTATCTCAACTAACATGAAGATAGAAGAATAAGGGTTTGTAAGAATGGTTAGTACAAGAGTAGAGAAAGTCATGTGAGTGCAACACATCAGATCTTTCATGCTTAGAACCTACAAATTAATTATATTACCTAACATATTATACTTAATTACATTTCAAGGAACTTGGTAACTAAGTAAAATTAGTTCTTCTTACCTGTCCATTATTGTTATTGCTTGCTTCTGCATTTTAAATACCCCTTCCTTCATGCTTGAGGAAGTTGTAATACTGACATTACTTGGATTCCAGCTCATTGTGGAATAACTGGCAATGAACGAGTGGGCATGTTAGCAAAGAAGGGATCCAAAATTATTTATAAAGTAAAACAAAAAATCCCTTTTGTGTTAATTAAGTGAATAGTAAAAATACATTTACACTGAAATTTTAAGGTCTCTCTCCTCTTTTGAAAATTTCAGCTGGCAAGAAATGGAAAAAAAAGTCAGTTCAATCCCAAACTCTCCATTGAAGTCAACTGTCACTATTTTATGTCTTCTCTAGACCATGATTGTACACACACACACACACACGCACCCACTTTCGTATCATTCTTTTAATGAAGAATAGTGACAACTTAACATAAAGTGTGTGGTAAATGGTTAACTATAAAAAACTATTGGTTTATGACTGGGAAATCAAGCATTTAGAAGTAATTCATTACTGTGTTCATTGATACAATGGCTTTATTGTATTTACTTCCCACATTGGCAAAAATACAATATTGGCATAAAAAGAATTCTTATTTTGACTAAAAATGCATCAATAGCCTGTTTACAATACCATACAAATAATGATGATGATGATGGTGATGGTGGCGATGGCGACGGCGACGGCGATGGCGATGGCGATGATGGTGATGGTTGTTGTTGTTAGCTAATGCTGGACTTCTGACAATGAAGTCATTAATCCTCTTGCTCTCCAATATTTTTCACTGATGGATGGGGCATTAGAAGAGGCCGAGCATATTTGAAGGTGGTCTCGATCCATTTCCTCTTGCAGATCACATAGAGGACAGAGTGGTGAAGAATATATCCCAATTCTGTTTAAATGTTTTGCCCGACAATCATGTCCTGTAATCAACCTGAAGGTTGCAACTCCCGTTTTTCGAGGATACTCAGGAATTACTGTTTGAATGTTTGGTAGTTCACATCTTTTATTTTTTGATTTTTCATAGTAATATTTTGCAATAATTTGTTTGAATTCAAAGTTGACTAATCTTTTAGCTGCATAAAATGGTAGATTAACTATAGATTTCTGTACACTGCTGGTACCCTTTTTTGCAAGAACATCAGCTTTGTCATTACCACTCAGTCCACAGTGAGCCGGTATCCATTGGAAGACTTGGTGTTTTTGAAGTGTGTTAGATGGGTAAGGATTTTCCAACATTCTATAATTGTTTGGTTTTTTGCTGACAACTTGGAAGTATTATTAATTAAGGCTTCACGGGTGATGAGCCGTGTGAGGTTTAAAAACATTAAGCTTTCGGCCATTGTAGACTCCATGGCCTTCTTCAGAATGAGAAATGACTGTTAGCTTTCTGCTTTCCATGAGGGGGTTGCATTGCCCTGGCCAATGAGCGGGTGACGATTTGTGGTTGGGCCTGCTGTTATGGGCTATGTTTGTCACCGGCCACAGTGTTTTTTTGAGGGTCAGTACTTGGTCCAGAATCACTGTGGTTGCTGTTTTGGATGTATTTGATGGCTATTGTCCAAGCAGGGCTTAGCTGAAGTCTGCAGTCCCTGTTGTAGTTGTTTGGATGTAGTTTGATTTGGAAAGCTTCCTTAATGATCCTGTCCCAGTATTTATCAGTATGAACCAGAACTTTGATGTCTTCAAAGCTTATTTTATGGGCATACTCTATACAGTGCTTGACCACTGCCTACTTATCTGGTTGTAGGAGCCAGATATTGTGTTGGCCTAATCACAAATCATCACCCACTCATTGGCCATGGCAACGCAACCCCCTCCCACCTAACATTATATATATTTGGGGAGCGGAAAGCTAACAGTCATTTTTCATTCTGAAGAAGGCCATGGAGTCTACAATGGCCAAAAGCTTAATGTTTTTAAACCTCAAAAA
Source organism: Tenodera sinensis (assembly GCA_030765045.1). Taxonomy (NCBI): domain Eukaryota; kingdom Metazoa; phylum Arthropoda; class Insecta; order Mantodea; family Mantidae; genus Tenodera; species Tenodera sinensis. The sequence continues at coordinate 11,991,354 of CM060965.1, forward strand.
GCTTAATGTTTTTAAACCTCATACGGCTGATCATCCGTGAAGCCCTAATTAATAACGCATGCGTGAAAGCTTAAATCTTAAGTTGGAAGTAATTACTATAATTTCTGTCCTGGAATCTGAGAGAATAACTGCTTGATGAGAATGTGAAATTCTATACAAAAGATTTTATAGTCCCATTCGAATTGCTTCAATTTCTCCATCAAAATTTGTAGTTCCATAATTTAAAGATTTGTAATAGAAAAAGAGGTGACATGTGACTCCAGCCATGTTCTGGAAATCTAGTATGGATTGTCTCTAATGTCAATAATTTTAAAACACTAGTTGGAGTATCACTTTTCTTAACTTAATATGTGATGTCTAATGTTTGTGTTGGATTGATTTTATATATCAAGTTTTCCTTTGAATTAGAAAGGTATACATTCTTCTTGATGTCTTGAATTTTGGAAAAAGAGCTCTCCTGAGTCTTTAGTGTATGTGTAAAATTTCTCTTGTGCCATGTATTGAATGGGAGTCTGACCAACTTTTCATGTTGAATAAGTGCTGCTTTTTCTGTTTCATATTCAATGGAGTATTGGTTGGTTAGTATTTCCATAGCTGCTATTGGTGTGGTTTTGATAGCACCTGTAAGTAGTCTGGTTTTGAAAGATTTGAATTTTTTCTGTATTTGCTGTTACAAGAACTTAGCTGCAATAAGTAAATAATGGCTTTATATATACATTGTATGTCATGTTAAGAGTTGCTCTGGAACATCCCCACTTCATTCCTGTTAGATGCTTTGATAGTGAAAGGTGCCTTTCTGCTCTTTGTATTACATTTTCTATTTGTTTGATTCATGTAAGTTTGGTATCAAATATAACTCCGAAATAGTTTGCTTCCTTTGCTTCTGGTAATTGTTGACCCTCAGAATTTAGTTTTATTTTTAGTGGTTTTTTCCTTACACAAATAATAATCACAAACCAGCATGGGAATGAAAACATATTGCACAGAGAGATTCTTAAAAACTGATAAAGGTAAAAATACCTAGTAAACAAAAATTGTAAATGTAAGAAAGTAATGTTATGGTAACACATCATTAAGAGAATAGTGGAATTTAGTAAATTTAATACATGTTATATGGCTATTCAATATTTTTGTACTGTTCTGTTATATTAAAATGTGTTTTAAGTGGTAAATAATAAATTATTGTGCCTATTTGAAGACAGCCCTGGTTTTTTATGAGAGCATTATGTTGCTTATCTCTTGGAATATGGAGATATTGAGGATGCAGTTTCCCAAATTTTCACCTCAATTTCTAACAACACATTTAGTTTGAACAAACTCTTCTTTTATTCATCAAATGTTAAAATATTTGTATTAAAAGTACATTTATCATAACGTTTTTTGATAGAGCACTAATATTCAGTAGCCTAATTATTTTAATTTAAAAGGTGAGTCAATTAATAACACTAAACAACACTTACAACATAATTTTCCGGAATGTGTTTCGAAGGTTAACTTTCCTCCATTATCAACCAGACAATAATGGAGGAAAGTTAACGTGCGAAACACGTTCCGGAAAATAATGTTGTAAGTGTTGTTTAGTGTTATTAATTTTTTTTTTTTTTTTTTTTTTTTTTTTTTTTTTTTTTTTTTTAATCAAATTACAACTAAGCAAAGGCTTATCTAGTAATATTTTCTTCTTAAATAGGTTCACATATAAAGGCGAGTCTTCCATTGAAGGCTCCCATAGTTTACACATAGTTCTTGCGGTCTCACATTAAGTCATCTGGCTTTTTTCTTTTCAGTCTTCGAACTTCACAGTTACTAAGAACTTTCAACATCTCTTTGTTTTCATGGTGCTGCACTTTTAAATGATGTTTCGTTGCAGTCTTTTTTATTTCTTGTATAACAGTGTCGATTTTGAGATCTCTATGTATGTCATCATTTCGTACATACCATGGTGCATTAACTATTGTTCTCAAAACTTTATTTTGAAAAGTCTGTATGTATTTTATGTTGGTCGACTTAGCGCAGCCCCAAAGCTGTATCCCATAGGTCCAGACTGGCTTTAACACCTGCTTGTAAATTAATAACTTATTGTATATGTCAAGTTCGGAATTTCTCCCAATGAGCCAATAAAGTTTCTTATATTTGATATTTAATTCTTTTCTTTTAGTTTCTATATGCTTTCTCCAATTTAATTTTGAGTCTAGTGTCATTCCTAGATACTTCACTGTTTGTGCTTGGGGAATAGTTTGGTTATTTATTTTTATTGGTAATATCTGAGTTTTCTTATTTGTAAAGTTAATATGTACAGATTTAGATTCATTTAATTTTATACGCCACTTCTTCGTCCACTCGTTAACCTTATTGACAGCTTTCTGTAATTTCTGTGTAGATTCCTCTACTGTATGTCCAACTGCCATAATTCCTGTATCATCAGCGAAGGTGGCCATGGTTGTATTATCTAGGTTTGGAATATCCCTAGTGAATATGAGGTATAGTACTGGCCCTAAGACGCTTCCTTGGGGTACTCCAGCAGCTATATTCTTTAATTCAGAGTATTCATTCCCATATTTAACTCGGAAATATCTCCCTTCAATGTATGATAACAATATTTGATAGAAGTGGTCAGGTAGATCTCGTTGGAGCTTAAAAATTAAACCTTTGTGCCAGACTTTATCAAACGCTTTGGCCACGTCCAGGAATACTCCAGAACATATTTTCTTTTCCTCTAACGTTCTTTCTATGACATCGACTATACGATGTACTTGATCAATTGTTGAATGTTTATTTCTAAATCCAAACTGGTGTTCTGGTATTAATTTGCTTTCCTCTATTATAGGTTTTAATTGCTTTAACAATAACTTTTCAAACAGTTTAGCTAATTGGGATAGGAGTGAAATCGGTCTGTATGATTCCTTTTCATTAGGATTTTTTCCAGGTTTAAGGATCATGAGTACTTCTGCTACCTTCCATTGACTTGGGATATGTTTAAGTCTTAATGCAGTATTTATCATATGTAATAGCTTGATAAGAGCTTTTTGTGGCAATTCTTTAAGAATGTGTCCGGTGATTAAATCATATCCTGGCGCTTTTTTTGTATTTATATTCTGGTGGATTTCACGTTTTAATTCTTTGAGCGTTACACGCCTAAGATCTTTGCCTTCCCTTTTCTTCCCATGTTTAATGTCCTCTTCAGAAGTTTGTCCAGATAAAGGTTGAAAAATCTCTTCTAGATAGTTGGCAAATAGATCTGCTTTATCCTTATCACTCCTTGCCCATGATCCATCTCCTTTTTTTATTGGTGGAATTTGATTGATAGGTCTTTTGATACTGCTTGTTGCTTTCCATAAAGAGTAATCAGTATCTTTGTCTGCTGTTAGTCCTTTCATATAGATAGTAAATGATTTGTTTTTGATACTACTGATCAAATTCTTTAACTTATTACAGTGTTATTAATTGACTCACCTTTTAAATTAAATTAATTATAATAACATTGTTTTCAAACTTCTATGAAAGGAAGATAGCCTAACTATTACTCACACTGAATAATTATCTGTGGGTAGCCCAGAGTTGCTTATAAGAATTATTGTTTCTGTTATAAAAAGTTACTATTTTATCACTACAGGTTCTTTAGTGAGGATGGAAATTTTACTGTGGAAGAAGCCAAACTGTATACGGTAGAATTAGGAGAGATTAAAAAAGTGATTAACAAAAATATTAAAGATACTGAAAAGCTTGCTATTAAAAAGGAAAAGGGATTAATCCATGATGGGAAAGTTCAAGTTCAATTGAAAATTGACGTGTAAGTATTTTTTGCTTCTACCTTCCTAAGTAGAGAAAGTTTCATATTTTACACAAAAGTTGACATTGTAACAAAAAAAAAAAAAAACAACACCAGATGGTGCTAAACATAACTTAGGTACTTAGCACCCACAAATGTTCAAATTACCAACACACCGAATCGGCCTGATTAGGTCTCTTGGGGATTATGACTACTGATATCGGGTTCCCTGCATGACTTGCGGGCACACCAGACAGCACAGGAGCAATCCCATCAGCAGCTAAAGCTGAGCTTCATACTTAATCCCATTTAAGAGCTGTTAGGCTCTCAAAATTACTCCCATCAATAAATTGAACTTTAAAACTTTAAAACTTATCACAGGGTGTTGTCAAGGAACAAAAGCTTCCCTCTTAACTCTGTATCTACCTAAAGTAAAACAAGCCATCTTAAAACAACCCATCCAGTAAATTCTTATCTGCAGTTAAACTCTATTGACGATGGGTATGCAGGCTGAACCTCAGCCTCTGAGCAGCACAATGATCCACAAATGTCATACTTGAGAAATGCACTAAGAACAAAACACAACTGATACTGCAAAGCAAGTCACAAATAAGCATCGCTCACTACTGTCTGCACTTACAGGAACTTTGTCAAGTATGTACTGTTGTTGTTGACTAATGCTGGATTTCTGACAATGAAGTTTAATAACTTGCTCTCCAATATTTTTCACTAATGGATGGGGTGCTAGAAGTGGTCGGGCATATTTGAAGGTGGTCTTGGTCCATTTCCTCTTGCACATCACATAGAGGACAGAGTGGTGAAGAATATATCCCAATTCTGTTCAAATATTTTGCCAGACAATCATCTCCTGTAATCAACCTGCAGGTTGCAACTGCCATTTTTTGAGGATACTCAGGAATTCTGTTTGAATGTTTGGTAATTTCCATCTTTTGTTTTTTTATTTTTCATTGTAATATTTTGCAATAATTTGTTTGAATTCAGAGTTTACTAATCTTTTAGCTGCATAAAATGGTAGATTAGCTATACATTTCTGTACACCGCTGGTACCCTTTTTTGCAAGAAAATCAACTTTGTCATTACCACTCAGTCCACAGTGAGCCGGTATCCATTGGAAGACTTGGTGTTTTTGAAGTGCTGTTAGATGGGTAGGGATTTTCCAACATTCTATAATTGTTTGGTTTTTTGGTGACAACTTGAAAGTAATGGCTGTAATTGCCACCCTGGAATCTGAGAGAATAACTGCTTGATGAAAATGTAATGTTCTATACAAAAGATTTTGTAGGGCCATTCGAATTGTTTCAATTTCTCCATCAAAGTTTGTAGTTCCATAACTTAAAGATTTGTAATAGGAGAAGGATGGCACGTGACTCCAGCTCCTGCTCCGTCTTGGTTTGATATCAATGATCCATCAGTATTACATTTTCTGTTTGTTGCTGTATCTAGTGTCCACTCTTAGATCCACTGTCAACGAGCTCATCTCAACTAGACTGACTGCTGGGCAATGGTCAGCTTCCTGTATGCAACTAAGTCAACTTTAGGAAAGAGTCCATTTTATTATTGCATTTTGCATTAGGAGTTAGTGAGGAATGTATGGAATGCTGTTATAAACAGACAATCCTTCAGTCACTCTTTTGCTTTCTCTGCTATCAACTTATAATAGGTAGGGGAAGTATTGTATTTCCACCACAAATACATGCTTTAAGACTCCCTGAATACATAATAATAGAAAAAGCTCTTTTAGAAAAAAATCGGTCTAGCTATTTGCAAACATCATTACTCAAAAATGAAAAAGTTTAGTATCTATGCTCAATACCTTCCAAACATTCAACACAAAGATTTTCAAGAGAATCCTCCCATACCAAAATATGTTTAAAAATCTGATGTGTTGCACTCACATGACTTTCTCTACTCTTGTACTAACCGTTCTTACAAACTCTTATTCCTATATCTTCTTTCTGTTAGTTAAGATAAACATTTGTACAAATTATCTTATTGCTTATTTCCTTTTAGGTGCAAGGGGAATGTTAGAATACAGTAGGCTTTGTGCGAGTCAAATCTTTTAAAGCTTTGAGATTTCGTTGTCTTTGCACACTTAACATAAAAAAATGAACAATGATGATCCATTTCACATAAGTTCTAAGTTTTCTGAAACTCACACACATTAGAAGGAATATCTCCGAAATGGTTCACCCTACAAGGAAATTTATTTAGACATAAATTGTGTATTTTAGCAAGATCTACATTTTTTGTTTAGTATGATTTGGTCTATCTCTAACGGTTTACCAGTTATGCAAAAGTCGTCCAGAGTAAATATGACTACAGGAGATATACATTTCATTTGTCATAAAAATATCTCAAACATATGACATTTTAATCAAAATCATTACAGCCATTTTCAAGAAAATCAAAATTTTCGAAAAATTTTCCATGTAAAGGGTAGTTTAGGGTGGGACTATTTTCTTCAAAATCTTCGTGTCGCATCCTTGAAAGACGTTAAACTGAAATACCAACTTTGGTTTTTAACCAAATTTTCGTTTTTGAGTTATACTGTCCACAGACTGACAGACACACAGACACACACATGGACCTTTTTCTAAAAATGTTTTTTTTGGATTCAGGGGACCTCAAAATATGTATTTCCAGTGAAATCTCGACATCGAATTTTTTGGGTGGAAAAATTTAACTTAAAAGGTGAGTCAAATAATAACACTAAACAACACTTACATTTATAATTTTCTGGAACGCGTTTTGGAGGTTAACTTTCCTCCATTATCAACTGGGCAATAACTGGGTTTCCATGGTATTTCATGGTGCGGATGGCGATGCTTCTTCTTCATTGCCATCCGCACCATGAAATACCATGGAAACCCAGTTATTGTCCGGTTGATAATGGAGGAAAGTTAACCTCCGAAACACGTTCCGGAAAATTATAAATGTGAGTGCTGTTTAGTGTTATTATTTAATTCACCTTTTAAATTAAATTGATTATAACAACACTGTTTTCAAACTTCTATGAAAGGAAGATAATGTTTAAAAATGTTTATTTTATGAAAAAGGGCTTTAACAGTTTGAATTAATTTACCATATATTTAAGACATTTTCATGACAAATAAAATGTATATGTTGAATTTTCTGGGAGTAGTCTCTGAAGTACTCTTCATTCAGAATTACTTTTACAACTGCTAAGCCATAAGACATGACAAAATCTAGTACATAAACAACATAGATTTTGAGAGGTAGAATTGGTACTGAAATTTCAGTGCTATGGACAGGATTTGAACCACAGACCTCCTGCTTAGCATGCAGCTGCTCTAACTACTGAGTTACTATGACAAAACAGTGTTTAAAAACACCAGCAGTAAGTTTGTTGGCATTACTAAGTAATAATTAGGGCTTGGAAATTCACGCCCTAAAAACACTGAAATATGCACTATTTCATTAAAACAATTAATGTCCCTTTGCAGTAGACAAGACAAGTTAGTATAAATAATAAATAAAGTTACCTTATTCCTTAAAGGTTGAAGCAGAAGTGGTTCCGCTGCTAGTATTAACTGCTAAATTGCAGTTCACAACCAACACTTTGCACAAATTTTCAACTGTAAAATATCGTCTCTTGTCTTGCAAAATACTTTTGTAACATGCAAAACTTCTCTCCACGTCATAAGATGTTATTGGGGAATATTTAAATGATGTTAACTGCTTCACAGAGAGAATCAAGTCTCTTGGTGTGACGGATGGTTTTCTTTCGAGGATGTCTCGAATATTGCACATCTGTTTATAACCAGAATTTTTTTGAAATTACGTAATTCACTTTCTCTTTCACTTTTTGTCCTATGCTACCAGAAACTGAACTTAGATCGCACATTGTTTTTTCAAAGACAGTATATGATTCATACAAAGGAGATCGTATAGCTTCCAATGCCGTTATGGCTATTGGTAAGAAAGAAAAATGGGCAGATATGAAACTAAGATCCTCTTTTAACCCAGTGCCTGACAGAATATTTTGCACAGTTTCTATTGTTGAAGCATCTTTCGAATCCAATGAATTAGCAACCTCTTCGATTATTTCTATGCGCTCAGCATAATCTAAAACTGCATCAACCCCATTGAGTTAACACTGGTGCAGAAGGAAGTCGGATATTAGGTGCCTCTTGATCTAAACAACTTAACTCTTTTAGGAGATTTAACAAAAATTCTCTTTGTACTGGACACAAATCTATCTACCAATGGGAAAGAATCACGTATTGTCTTAGAAATGCAACGAAGAGCGTGTGCCAAGCAAGTTATATAGTATAAATTAAGTTAGAAAAAATACCTTTCAGAGTTTGTCCTGATTTTACCATATTATACACATGGCAAAAAGAATAAAAAACCTTAAAAATAATTAAAATATGCAATATAGGGGCTATAATATTGATATATTATGCATTGATCAAAAATAAAGAAAATATGCAGTTATGTGCACCATAAAATCATGTCCAAATAACTGAAAATTCCATAATTCATAAGCATACACTTTTAACCTCTATGAAAAAACATGCAAATAACTTCCACTTTGTTAAAATACAATTTATATCAAGTACAGTTTTTATGGAGATAACTGTTTCCAAGATATTCTTTATTATCGGTTTGAATTTTCCAATACTTATACTTTTTTCAAATAGCAAATCATTCTTTATTTTTAATGTTCCTGGTCATACAAAGCGAATGGAATTTCAAAGTGATCACATAGCGGCCAACTTCTGAATCATTTGGCTATCACTTAAGTCTCTATTCTCATATTCCCATTGTACCTACAAGGAAATATATCTATCACAATTAACATGAAGATAGAAGAATAAACATTTGTAAGAATAGTTGTGAAAGAGTGAGAAGAGGAAAATTAAATTATTTTGTTTCTTAATGATGCCAATTACCAGGATCATATCATCACTGCTGGTGTGCCAAAGTTTTGCACACTTAAAAACCATTGATATGGACTAGATTTGAACCCGAGACCTTGGGGTCAGTAGGCAGCATCTAACCAACTGAGCCAGTCAGACCGACAAGTAGATGAAGTTGTGTGAATGCAAGACATCATACTTTTACATGGTTGAGCAAAAAACATGGAATCTGAAAGCTACTGTCCCTTCATGCGCTTACTGGTAAATGTGTAATGAAGGTTTATTTAACAATAAGAATGCTGAAAAATAAACAGTCAACATTTCACTTCACTTCTCTTTTCAGTTCATCTTTGATTGGCTTGACTGTTTCAGGGCTGTAAGTGTTGGCAGAGGGTGGTCTCCAAGTCCTGGGCCAATTCCCCAGAGGGATGAGTAAGCCTACAGGAGACCAAGCGAGATGGCTCAAGTGGTAACATCTGTGGCCTGCATTTGGGAGGTCGCGGGTTCGATCCCAGTGGCCACGCACTCTGATATAGGTTTTTCCATGGTTTCCCCATTTCACTTAGGCGAATGCTGGGGTGCATTATCATGTCACGGTTTCCTTTCCATCATTTCCTTTCATTCCATTTCCTTATCATCTTTCAGGTAGTGCAGTTCCAGGCAGATGGCGTGGATGTCTGTGCATGGTAACTGCTGTTCTCGATGCTAGGTGGCGTCTGGTCGGCCCTTGTCCTCCGTTGAGGTGGGGGGATGCTTTGTGCAACAGTAAACCAGACTTGTGGTGTAATGGCTGCTTGGTGGGGCCTGGCGCCGGGATTAAGACATCTCAGCACTTACTAGGAACTTCCACGTGCCACTAGTGGGCCTGTCTAGCAGGGAGTCTAATGGCACCCCTTCGGTTCCCTCATTTCATCCCTGCCTCCTGGGGGGGTGGTAGCCAGAATAGATCTGTGTAGGTCGATGTGAGCAAGGTCTCCCCCTCTGTCCCTGTACCCTTTATGCTTTAAGCCTACAGGAGGAAGGAGAGCCAGTTCACTGTGGAGTCTAAATCTGAAGACTGTAGGGACTCTGCTGTTAGTGTATTCTTTCCAGCCGCTCTCTGTCTCCTCTCACCTCACCCTTACCTTCCATGGGGCACCCATCAGGGGCAGAGGCACAAAAGATCTTCCATGGGTCGAAATATCAAGTTCCCCCTTTGTCACATGTCATCCTGTATTTCTATAAAAGCACATGCCATAACTTTGGTTTTTTTCTTGTTGCAGAATGAAGAAGATTGGTGATGAGCTGCAGTTTTCAGAGAACTTTATGGAAGTTCTGAAAAGCACTCAAACAAAAATTAAAAGGGAAGTTTTTGAATTAATGTTTAAGACCCATGTATTAGACAGCACTGTTGAAGAACTCTTTTCTAGCATAAAATATTACACAGCAAAGCATAAATCTTTGTCTCAGCTTTGTAAAAAGTGGCAATCCCTAATCAAGGATATGCTGAGAGCACGCGATTATCTACTGCAACCTTCAACTCAAGTCACAGGTAAATAGCAATTGAGGAGCATTCAATCCAACACCACTAACATGTGTCTCATAAACTTACCAGGCCTTGAGCCACAGACCTTCTGCTTAATGTGCGGCTGCTCTAAAAACTGAGCTACTGTGACATGACATTGAATTCTCCAACCAATTCTTATTTTACCCAGTAGACCACAAAGGGAATCTCACACCAGAGATAAATACCCCAAGGGGGACTTAAAATTGTAAGTACTATATGTCCTGGGTCTAAGTAACCTTTACTTGGTAATTATTATTTATTTATGCCAACAAACTTACTGCTGGTTGAGAGGTAGAATTGGAACTGAAAAATTCAGTGCCACAGTTAGAATTTGAACCACAGACCCTCTGCTTACCAGGCAGGTGCTCTAACCATTAAGCTACTGTGACAACCTGCCAGAATGAGAGTGAGTTCTCCAACCAGTTTAAGTATACTAGAGAAAATCTTGATTGCAACATAGCAAGATGCCACCATTTTGACTATTTAAATAGCCATGTAAATTAATAATGATAGTAATTATTATTTATTTATGCCAACAAACTTACTGTTGGTGTTTCTAAACACACAAGCCGTGTGTGGGCAATGTTTTAGAAGCAGAACTGATGTGAATAGAATAGAATTTATTGTGATTCAATACAGTGAGATTCACAATTGAATCATGTCAATAATATATACATTGGATTGCGTTACAGCTTAATACACAAATAAAGTGGAAATATCAAACACTGTTGTTGTTGTTTTCTAGTGCCTTGCATCTGGCAATGAAGCCATTAGCATTCGTGCTTTCCAATACTTTTGAACTGTAGTTTCTTCTGATCTTAATGCTTCACAGGTCTTCAAGTGGTCTTCGTTCATTTCTGCTGGATCGTTACACAGGACACATATTGGTGAGGCTGAGATACCTATTCTGTAGAGATGACTTGCTAAGCAGTCGTGATTTGTCAATAGTCGGAAGGCTGCAACCGCTGATTTCCTTGGTCTCTGGGGGATTATATCTGGGTTGGAAAGTAGTGTAATCCATTTTTTATCTTTGGCATTTGTTTCTATTTCTTGTAGGTATGAATGAGAAAATTTTTTAATGACCAAGCGTTTTATTGAGGAATATGAGAAATTGAATTTAGACTTTTGTTTTATTGTTGTGTCTTTCTTTGCAAGTGAGTCTGCAGCTTCGTTCCCCATGACTCCACAATGTGCTGGAATCCATTGGAGATGAACAGTCTTGTTAACTTTTTGGAGTTGTGTTAACATTTTGTAGCATTCTCTAATTTTTGTTAACTTCTTTGTAGTATTTGAACATATTCCCTGAATTGCAGCTTTAGAATCCGAAAGAATTACTGCCTTGTTAAATTTATTTAAGGGAAGATTTAATAATTGTCGGAGAGCAATGTATATAGCCTCTATTTCTCCATCATAATTTGTTGTGTCTCTGCCAACAGAATGATAAAAGGAAAAATGTGAACATGTAACTCCAGCTCCAGTAAGGTTTTCCTTGGAGGATCCATCAGTATATATGTGCAGCCATTCCTCTGTGGGATACCTAGTATTGATTGTTTCCCGAGCTAGAAGTTTTTGTATTTCTTTTGGTGTGTCTGATTTACTTATTTCCTCTATTAATTCCAAATTGAAGGTAGGTTGCAATAATTCCAATGGATTTTCTCTTATAAGTAGATTTTCTCTGGTGTTAGGTATGTTCAATTTGGATTTAATCTGTGTTACCTTTTCTAGGAAACTACTATGAGTTTTAAGGATTGAAGGGGGGAGGTTCTCTTCTGTCCATTTAGAGTTTGGCAGTCGTAACATTTTCTCGTGTTGGAGCAATGCTTGTTCTTCTATTTTTGTTGTTATTGATAGGGTCCGTGTTAAGGCAAGCATGGCATCAATAGGTGTGGATTTAACTGCTCCAGTGATTAGGCGAAGAGCCTGATTTTGTATTTGTTCAAGTTTATTGATGTTACCATTTGCTGCTGTTATTAAAGCTTCAGAACAGTACAAGAGGTTTGGTTTAACATACATTTTGTATGTTGTGTTAAGGACTCTCCTTGAGCAGCCCCATTTAGCACCAGCTAACCTTTTCAGGATTTGCAGTTTCTTTTCAACCTTTTCTGAGATGTTTGTTATATGTTTTTTCCAACTTAGCTTTCTGTCGAAAGTGATGCCTAAGTATTTGGCATCATCAACTGATTTGAGTGGTTTACCATTATAATTTATGTTAATATTAACTGGTTTGTATTTTAGTGTAAATAATTCATAATTTGTGTTTTCCTCATTGATAGTCATAAGGTTTTTGGAGCTCCATTCATGTACTTTGTTTAGGGCTGTTTCTATTCTGTCTTTAATTAATTCAGGTTTTTTTGAAGAGCCTGAAGTCCAAATGACTACATCGTCAGCAAATAAAGCAATTTTGGTTTCTAAAGTTTTTATTATTGATGGAAGGTCATTTATATATATGTTAAAGAGTGTTGTGCTCAGAACAGCACCTTGTGGAAGTCCTCAGTGTGTTTGTTTATATTTGGAAATGTATGTATTATATTTTGTGGTACAAAATCATTGTGAAATAAACTGAGTTATCCATTTAAGCATGTTATTTTATTAATTTTTTTATTCATTTCAAGTCAACAGATGAAATGAATAAAAAAATTTGTGAAATATTATTGACAGCAGTCAAAACACATATCCCCAAAGGAAAGTTAAAGAAATATAGCTACTTTTGGTCTCCATCTTTATCTAAGTTAAAACAATCAAACAATTATTTACAATAAATACTCTTCAATAGTATAATAGGCTCTATCTATCAGAAAATTATGCAAAGCTTCTTTAAATTTACAATCATTTTTTACAAGTTTAATTTCTTTTGGTAAAGCATTATAGAATTTTACCCCCATAAAACTAGGCATCCTCTCATAAAGATGAAGCCTGTGACCCTTAATGTAAAAATCATTCTTATTTCTTGTATTGTAATTATGATTATCAGAATTAACTGACATTTGTGTTTTGAACTTTTTTAAGTACAGGATGGTTTTATATATGTAAATACTGGGAAGTGTTAGGAGCTTTAACTGTCTGAAGGAGTGCCTACAAGATTCTTTGCTAACAAGATTAGCAAGGTACCTAACAGCCCTTTTTTGTAGTGAAAAAATGTTATTGAAATTTACTTTACTAGTAATGCCCCATAATCCTATGGTGTAGGTAGTGTGTGCTTGAACGAGGGAAAAATATATTGTCCTGGCAGTGTTGTCAGGCACAAACTTTCTTAAATATCTAAGAACAAAGAAGTTTTTACTAATCTTGGATGCAAGTCTTTTTCAATTCAATTCAATTCAATTCAATTTTATTGCAATTCAATATGGTGTAATACACGATTGAATCCAGTCAATAGTAAGCAAGTACATATGAGTAGCAAAGACGTTAATAATAAACAATAACAATAATAATGATAATAATAGTAATATACAAAGAACTGAATTAACCAAGTAGTAGAGACTATGCACAATGAACTATTTACAGTATGTACAATTTATAATTAAATTTATACAACTTATAGAATATAAATACAAAACTAGTGCTGTCAATGCAATATTACAAGCTAGTTATTATTTACTATTACAGAATTTATTTACACAGATATTCATCAGTACTGTAAAACGATTTACTAATCAGGAACTGTTTTAACAGTTGTTTAAATTTATTTAAGTTATTATTGTGCCATTTCTTTATTTCTTCTGGTAGTCCATTATAAAATTTTATTCCAGTAAAACTAGGCATCTTTTCATACAAATGTAATCTGTGACTAGGAATAGCATAGTCATTTTTATGTCTGGTATTGTATCTATGAACATCAGAGTTGGTTAGTGACAAAGAGTTGTACTTTATAAAATGTAGAATGGTTTTGTAAATATATAAGCTTGGTAGGGTTAAAATATTTAATTGCTTAAAGGTATTTCTGCATGGCTCATTGAAATTTAGTTTGCCTAAGTATCGAACTGCCCTTTTTTGTAAAATAAATATTTTACCAAAATTTGCTTTAGATCAACATGTGCATGTGCATCATAGGTAAATGTACTGTTTAAGTTTAGACCTAGGAGTTTTGTAGCTTTTACATTATTAACTATTGTATGGTTAATAGTGAGCTGAGTTAAAGTGTCCATGTCTTTGAAGTCAAAATTAACTATTTCACATTTAGTTGGGTTCACAAATAGATTTAGATCTCCAAAATATTCTACCACTGATTTAACTGTGTCTTTAATGCTGGAGTTTAACTGAGATATATTGTACTGTGAGACTGCCTTTGTGGTTTACCAGGAAAAATATGAACTGATTGAAGAATTCAATGTAATTCTGGCAGGTTGTCACAGTAGCTTAATGGTTAGTGCACCTGTCTTATGAGTGGAGGGTCTGTGGTTCAAATCCCAGCTGTGGCATTGAATTTTTCAGTTCCAGTTCTACCTCTTAATAATGATAGGTTTACCTTGCACTCAAAAAGTACTAGGTTTGAAGACTTCAATAGGGAAGATGATGTAAAAAGGACCTTATTCAAACTTCTACAAATAAGCCAGCTGCTGTGGAAAGCTCTGTGTTGCTGCTGGGTTGTTGTTAGTCACATGTTTGATGTGGGGAAGCTTAGTCTTGAGTGCCTTTGTTACACGTTGCACCAGTAGAGTGGGGTAGCGTGGCCCTGACTGTCCTTTGCGGTGTGGCCCCTGCTGCCATGGGCCTGTGTTGCAATATCCATATAAGGAATAAACTTATTAAATGTTGTAATGACTTTATTACAAAAGTTTTATAGGGCGTGTAAATGTATATATTAGGGGTTATTCCATATTTAACTAATTTGTGCATATTTATGACTATATTTTACTTTTTCAGCAATAATTCTTCAAATACAAATATTCCACAATACTTTGAGAAGAAGAGAAAGACTGGAGCAAATTTTTCTTTTATCACTCTGTGTAGAAGGACTGTTATCTTTGCGTTTCTGAATCCATAAAAGGGTGCCGAAAATGAGAACATAGCTATCAAAAATAATGGTTCCTGATATAGTATCAAAAGATATGCCACTCAACAGCTTAATGTAAAAGAGGTGGAATAAGGACTGAAAAATACAATGTCATTTGAACCGTGGTTCAAATCCCAGCTATGGCATTGAATTTTTCAGTCCTGATTCCACCTCTTAAACATTGCCTATACACAGCTTGTGTGTTTAAAAACACCAGCAGTAAGTTTGTTGGCATAATTAAATAATAAGCTTAATGTAAACTAAATAGTGTTCAACAATCACGGGACAAATCTAAAGTTCATTGTGGCTGTCCTATAATAAAACTCCATGTGTTTCGTATTTTGTTACAAATGAAGCCATCTGTCATTTCTTCCGGAAAGCTGTTAAAAATATTTAACCGTTTATTGAATAAAATCAACTAATGCTAAAATAGACTGCCTCCATATTGCAGTAATAGCACACTTGCCTCTGATGCGAATGACCTGGGTTTGATCCCTGATACTGGTATGGGGATTTTCCCAATGCAGGGAGGTCTGACAGGATTGCACTCAGCCTCATTAGGTCCATTAGGGGCCAATTGAGAAACTCCTTGATAAAGAAGTAGCGACCCCAGGTCGCAATGACTGCATAACCAGATGGGAGGGCTCGAGGTGCCAACCACATCTCACCCTCAATTGTACACTCCATTCACAACGCCTATAATGGACAGGCGGTAAGCCTTGACCTGTGAACAGCTGTTGCGCATTGGGATTATTTATTTATTATTAATGATCAAATAGATTTGAAGAGAGAGAGAGGGAGAGAGTAATAATTATTAATTTTGTCAATGACGGAGTTCATGAATAAATTTACAATTTGATTACTTCATCAACATTAATACATGTGCAAAAGTTTAAATGATCTATTTTATTTTTTATGCCAAAATAAATTGATAGACAGTAATAAATAACCATTTATAAATATATTTATACTTTATAGTCCATATATATGCAATCTATAATTATATAGTATAAACCAACATGCTTAATACAAGTAAACAGTTATAGAAATAAAAGACATGCAAATAAAATTCTGTATATGTTTGATTGTTGTTTTATTAGATGATACAGGCACACCCAGTTGCAGCATGCCATTGAAATTTGTTGCCAAAATAGGCCAAGCAGGAGTGAAATATACAGCATCGTCCATTAAAATTAAAAACAAAACTTTTAAGGATTACAAACAGTTCCTCTTTGACATTATAGCACTTCCTGATGATACTTCATTTATGTCCAACATATGTGCAATTCTGTGGCAATCTTTCCTTCAAATACAACAGCTGTCATGTGTAAGTAGAGAGAAGGTAATTTATAAACTGTGAAGTTCAATATTAATGGCTTTTTGTAGTTAAACACAAAATTGCTTCACACAAACTGTGATTTATGCAGGACTAGTTTCATAGGAACTTTCCTACATCATTGGCTGCCTTTGGTGCAACCTCAAGATAACCTTCCTCATATGGATGACTTACACCCCCCTCCCCAGCAGAATTGAATTCAACAGACTATAAATTGTAGAAGTAGTAGAAGCTGTCTTGCTTTAAAATATGAAATCTTTATGTTACACATTAATATGTGCCTGTTTATTATGAAAATATTGAAGCTATTAACCCTTTATTGCCTGGTGTGTCTTTTAAGATACATAAGCTTTTTTTCCTATTTGTACTAGTTTTAACTTTTTTTTTCTGCTATATTCTTGTTATACTGTCTGTCACCAATTAAAAATACATATTTGAGACGGTTTGATTTGTGAAAAAGTATTTTTTTTTTACAATTTATATTGTAGTGTTTTTTTTTTAAAGAAAAGAAGCAAAATCCATGCAACCGCAGTCAAATGACACCCCGTCATCATCCACGCGTGCCATCACACCGATTATTTTACGTGGGCCCTCCCCGTCCTTTACCACAGGCACATTTGACTGCGGTTGCCGAGACTCGAACTCACGACCTTAGGCTTTGAGTGCATGGCCAGTGCACTACGTGTTGCCTTAACGATCATGGCTATCCGAGCCAGCAGGCTGAAGGCCTCCCAGACCGCCTAATCTAAACTGGTTTCAAATTAGAGGAAGAGCGGCATATGTAGCAAAATAATTCAGGCAATAGAGGGTTAACAGTTAAGCAACAGAATCTAAAATAAGAACAAATTAGAAATTAAAAGCTTCACTTATCTTAGTAATTTGCAAGATTTTTCACAGCTGACATGTTTCAAGTTGTAATCCAACTTATTTTCAAAGCTATGTTTGTTTGTAGGAGTTTTATGCCAACAGAGCTGCCAACTCTATATTAATACCTGACGTTACGCCACCATGCCATGATCTGTTCATGCAAGAGGTGCTGATAAAGCTTAAATACTACCATCTGCAGTGTGAAGATGTTTGGATGTTGCATGCACAAAGTAAATAATACTCATTAAACATTGTATATTACAAAAATATTGAAACATTTCCTTCTTTATTTTCTCTATGACTGTGGCAGTTTTTACTTTCTCTACTACATGTAGTAAGTAGAGGAAGTATTGTACTCCATTGATACCGAAATTTAGATTTCCGATCGAATGGGCTTTTGAAAAAGATACGTTTTAATTTAATTGCCGGATATGAGATTTGCGATAAATATTGAGTAATAACATAAATAGATAATATAGCAGGAAGTGTTGTAAGGTGAGCAAGATATGAGTAAATAATAGTCGTTAAATTTGTAGAATAAACGCATTATTGGTTTGAAATTAACGAGTCATGACGTCATACCACATAGTTTAAAATAAACGTTCGAAAGTCAGTTCTACAAACCTTAAAAGTCGCGCGATATATCTAATAAAATATAAAGTAAACATCGTTTAATCCTAAAAAGGTAATTATATATTTGAAAATCATAAAAGAACATGTTATAATAGAAAGGGACATTTCTAAATTGCGGGAAAAGGAAATAGCATTTTGGATACGAGGCTTTCTTGGATGACGTCATGACATTCAAATTGGAAGCGAACGGTCTTCTTGGCGTGGGTAAGAGAGAAGCGTCTAGTCAGTACTCAACCAGAGAACAGTACGGGAGTTCGTGCAGTTCGTGCTGCGCCGATGTGATTGAGATGCTTCTACAGATACACATATAGAATCGGCATAACTCCCGAAAACATTTAAAGATGCAATAAATGATCTGCAAAGTTGTTCTTGGGTTGTCCTTTACACTTACGCAAACCCGAGATAAAGAGATCATGCTCAGCTAGCCGGAGACAACACCGAACCACATCATCAACGACTTCAGCTTCAAATGGCGAGGTAATAACTAGGAAGCTATATTACAGCTTCAAATTGGCTTCCCAACGTGTGGCTTCGAAAGAATGGACCAAACCCCAAGACGACCGAGCCAGCATCGAACCAGCAGACAAGAAGGTGCCCAGCGCGTCAACATCTGTGAAACGTGTAGTGAACAAGTTTAAGTGCAGTTAAAGTGAAATAGTGAAAATATTGAAAATTTTGGTGAGTAGAAAAACACATATAAATAGCTTAGAAATGGAAGACAGTGATAGTGAGTTTAGAGGTTTTGAAAGTCCGGAAATTAGGGAAAGTATAAGTAGGATGGAAGAATTTAATCGGAATGTAATTGGTAGCAGAATATGCCAAGAATTAGAAGATCAGAACGTTAGAGAAACACCTAGAGGTAGTGCAGAAATGTTTAGTAGTAATTCAGAAAGGCCAGCATTTATGTCAGAAATAGAGAATATGTTTCAAACGATAATGAAAAAGATGAGTACAGATTTAAGTCAAAAGATAGATGAAAATAGTAAAGAATTAAGAACAGTAAAAAAGATGAGTACAGAGTTAAGTCAAAAGATGAGTACAGAGTTAAGTCAAAAGATAGATGAAAATAGTAAAGAATTAAGAACAGAGTTAAGTCAAAAGATAATAGATGAAACTAGTAAAGAATTAAGAACAGTGAAAGAGATGAGTACAGAGTTAAGTCAAAAGATGAGTACAGAGTTAAGTCAGAAGATAGATGAAACTAGTATAGAGTTAGGACAGAAATTAGAGAAGGGACAACAGGAATTGGGAATGCAATTGGAAAATCAGAAGAGAGCTTTAGAAACCTTTAGGGAAGAAGTTAGGGAGGAAATTAATAAAGTTAGTAGTGAAGTAAAAGAAAATAGAGAACAGGTAGAACAGGTTAAGGGAGAATTAGAGACAATAAGGCAAGAAGTAAAGAATTCTGAAAAGAAATTAGGTCAACAAGTGAGTGAAAAATTAGATAAAGAAAGGGAAAGAGTAACATACAGTTTAGACAAACAAAGGGAAGAGGTAGTACAAAGGTTAGATAAAGACAGGGAAGAAATTAGAGAAGAGTTACAGGGGTGTAAAATTAGAATAGAAAGATCTGATGTAGAAAGTGAAAGGCAGGCTAGAAATTTGGAGGATGTTACAGACCAAATAAAAGGAGTAGTAACAGAAATTACTCAGGTAAAAGAGGCCTTAGAAAATTTGAAATTAAGTGAAAATGCATGTAATCACAACAATTTTAGTAAAGAAGTTGCAAGAAACGAGGCAATACCAGGTGTATCAGCTGACATTTCGATGCAAAATAGGGGTAACAGTAATTCCCATTCTGATCTCGGAAATAGCTCAGGGATAGGTGACAATTCAAATTTACATTGGCCTAACCATGTCTTAAATGAAATGACACCTCCAGTTTTTGAAAATGAAGATTCAGATGATCCTAAAGCCTTTTTAGAAGGGTTACAAGAGTACTTCACGGTGAAACGTATACCAGAGGAGTACAAAATGGTGATAGTAAGAAAATGCCTAAAGGGTAATGCTGCTAATTGGCTAGGCCTTTCTATGGGTAACAATAATGACTACAGGACCTTTAGGAACATCTTTTTAACCAGATATTGGGGAGCTAGTAGGCAGGCTAATATAAGAGTTGAATTAAGCAATGGAAAATTTAATCCTAGATCGGAGGAATCGATGGTCAACTATTTTATGAGAATAGCGAGAAAATCGAAGATGTTGGACCCTCCCTTGGATGAAAAAGATCTAATAAATATAGTTACTCCACATTTTCCGGAAACACTTCAACACTACCTAATCATAGCCCGACCCGATAGCATTGCAGCTATGATAGAATTATTATCAGCCTTAGAAGTCAATAAACCAAAACACACATTTGGAAATACATATGAAGGAAAAGAAACTGTCAATTCTTTCGGGCAAGGGGCACAGTATTATCAAAATAGAAGTGAGGTTAGGGAAAGATATAAAGGACCAGTACCAAGGATGGAATCATTCCGGTGGGAAAATCAAGGTAGATATAACCAGGAAGGGCATCACCAAAATAGAAATGGTAATCTAAGGGGAAGAAATATAAGGGTGAATTATATGAATACGAATAGATTTGATCGAGGTAGACGGGGACGTTATTTTGGACATAGTAGAAATTCAAATGATGGGTATTGGACAAACGGAGATAATGAGTTTAGACCGAGGTCACCAAGACAGGGAGAAAGGTATTCTAGTGGACGAAATTCCCCCGAAAATGCGGAAATGGTCGAGGCCATTAACACGGTCAAAAACATGGTAGGAAGTAACCCCGATGTAATGCAGGAAAACAGAAGTAACAATTTGGGAAATAGTACAGGAGCAATACCTAAAAATCAGGGAAACGCCAGACCCGGTCAAACGCGCCTTCAGTGAGAACTGGGTATCATAGTAATGATTGTGATAAGTACTCGGAAATAAATAGTCCTGGAAGGCAAATGATGATACAAAAGAAAAGAGAATGTAAAAATAGAATCGACGAAAACGAAAAAAATAGGAGATCCACCTAAAATCAAAATTGGAGTAAATGGAAAACAATACAATGCAATTATAGATACGGGATCAAATAGCACAGTATGCTCACAAAATTTTTATGATAATTTACAAAGTAGTGGCTTTAAAGTAATGTCTTTACCAGTTAATGGGATATATTGCTCGCTAGCTGTGGGAAAACGAAAAGAAAGAGTAAAATTTCAAGCAATGATAAATATTGAAATAAATGGGAGAATACTAGGAATTTTATTTCTGATTGTAGGAAGACTTGTGACAGATATTATAATAGGTTGTGATTGTCTTTATGCCTGGGAAGCTGTGGTGAATTTTAAAAACATGATTCTAGAAATGAAAGTTGAAGATGAGACCATTATAGTGCCTTTTGTGGAAGATAGTAGTTCAGAAACTATTGTAAGAGAAAAAGAGGAAGAAGAAATCCAAGGGGATACATTCTTTGTAGAATAGGTTAAAGTAGGAGCTATGGAATTAACTGAAGTAAATGTCAAAGAGTACAGTGTCGATAATAAAGAAAATGTAGAATGGGATAAAAATGATTTCATTGACAATTTGAGGGTTTCTGATGCAACTAGGTACTATGATAGGGAGAGTAGTGAAGACTTAGAAGAATTGTTGAGGGAAAAAGTAACTCAGGCTGATCAACTAAATGAACAACAGAGGGATAAACTGTTTGAAATATTAATCCGAAATAAAGAAGTATTCTCTGAGAAACCTGGTAAATGTAATATTTATACTCATTCGTTTGAGATGATACCCATCAAACCTTTTACACATAAAGCGAGAGCTATCCCTAGTACGATAAGAGAAGAGGTAGATGCAGTTATAAAGTCAATGTTAGAAGATGAGGTTATTGAGATTTCGAATTCAGAATTTGTGAATCCCCTATGTATTGTAAATAAGGCCAATGGAAAGATTAAGGTGACATTAGACTCGAGAAAACTAAATTATTGTTCATCATACTTTCCATCAGGGAATCCAACAGAACGTGTCCTCCGAGATATAGGAATTTATTTACGTGTACTTACACATCATAATCACAAGGATTGGGTGAAATATTGTCCATTGATAGAAAAGATTATCAATCACACCATTAATGTAACTACTGGGTTTGCACCAATAAAATTAATGTTAGGAATTGAACCAGAACCAATATTGATCGGGGAACCAAAAACACTGAAAATTAATGACATTCAGTTAAGTGAGGAAGAAAGAGCGAAAATTGCTTTTGAACGAATCAAGAAAAAGGCAGAGAAGCGAAAATTAAAGAAAAAGAGTAGAAAACATAAATGGGAACCTAAGATAGGCGATTGGGTACTAGTTAAAGACCATAAGTTATCAAGTGCCTTGAGAGGTAGGAACAAAAGGATGGAACTGTTATATAAAGGTCCTGCAGAAATTATATCCAAATTTGGTTATCATACCTATGAATTAAAAGATGTTAAAAATGAAAAATGTCTGGGAAGATGGCATAAACAACTCCTTCGACCATACAAGAAACCGTGTGGTGCATTGGAACCTTGATTTCAGGTAAAAGAAAAATTGGAAGTGTCATTTGTCTATTGGCGCCTAATCAGCTTGGAGATAAAATGTAAATGTTAGCTTACTTGAAAACCATACATTGGTCAGGTACTTACATATTCATGAAAAATGCAGAATGTGAATTGCTATCTACTACAAAGAGCTTAAAAATATATTGTATAGAGCTCACAAAAACAGCTTCAGAAAGATTGTTAAAATGTTCATCTCTGTATAGAGAGAAAACAGAATATTTACTTTGTAAAACATTTGTTAAAATATTTAGATGTATAGATAGTTATCACAGAAAGACAAAGAAAGAACTTGTCTAAAGAGTGCAATGGATTTATATAAAAATATATGTACATTTTAGTGCTTAAAGGATCTAGTACAGATATGTGTTACAATAACAAAAGTGAAAAATCACAGTGCAAGTGATAGTGAGAGCGAAGTGAGCAAACATGAACTAAAAGAAGGAAGTATAAAGAAAGACTCTTGAAATTTAACCTTTATATAGAAGCTTCATAGAAGAAACCATAACATATTGTAATTAGTATTTAAGGATTAATGTTTAGTCAAGTGTACAATTGTTTGTCATGTTAAATAGATTAATGAGAAAATGTGTTAATAACCAATTTCAAAAACAGTGTAATTGAAAATTGTATACAAGGGGAGTGTTGCCGATTATTCAAAATACAGGAGTAATTTTAGTTTTTTCTTTCGGGCAAGACATTTACATTATTTTATTATGAAATAATAAAATAACATAAATGGGGGCATTTGATACCGAAATTTAGATTTCCGATCGAATGGGCTTTTGAAAAAGATACGTTTTAATTTAATTGCCGGATATGAGATTTGCGATAAATATTGAGTAATAACATAAATAGATAATATAGCAGGAAGTGTTGTAAGGTGAGCAAGATATGAGTAAATAATAGTCGTTAAATTTGTAGAATAAACGCATTATTGGTTTGAAATTAACGAGTCATGACGTCATACCACATAGTTTAAAATAAACGTTCGAAAGTCAGTTCTACAAACCTTAAAAGTCGCGCGATATATCTAATAAAATATAAAGTAAACATCGTTTAATCCTAAAAAGGTAATTATATATTTGAAAATCATAAAAGAACATGTTATAATAGAAAGGGACATTTCTAAATTGCGGGAAAAGGAAATAGCATTTTGGATACGAGGCTTTCTTGGATGACGTCATGACATTCAAATTGGAAGCGAACGGTCTTCTTGGCGTGGGTAAGAGAGAAGCGTCTAGTCAGTACTCAACCAGAGAACAGTACGGGAGTTCGTGCAGTTCGTGCTGCGCCGATGTGATTGAGATGCTTCTACAGATACACATATAGAATCGGCATAACTCCCGAAAACATTTAAAGATGCAATAAATGATCTGCAAAGTTGTTCTTGGGTTGTCCTTTACACTTACGCAAACCCGAGATAAAGAGATCATGCTCAGCTAGCCGGAGACAACACCGAACCACATCATCAACGACTTCAGCTTCAAATGGCGAGGTAATAACTAGGAAGCTATATTACAGCTTCACCATCCAAAAATTCAAAGTCAAGATTTCATTGGAAATATATGTTTTGAGGCCACCTGAATCCAAAAACAGCACTTTTAGAAAAAGGTCTGTGTATATGTCTGTCAATCTGTGGACAGCATAATTCAGAAACGAAAAGTCGGTTAAAAACCAAAGTTAGTGTTTAAGTTTAACATCTTTTAAGGATGCAATGCAAAGATTTTGAGGAAAATTCCTCCACCCCAAACTACCCTTATTATGCAACTTTTTTTTGAAAATTTTTATTTTTTCAAAAATGGCTTTAACGATTTTGATTAAAATGCCATATGTTTGAGCTATTTTTATGGCAAATGAAATGTATATTTTGAATTTTATGGTTATAGCACATGTAGTCCTGGTTACTCTGGATCACTGAACTAGATAGACCAATTCTTACTATACAAAAAATCTAGATTTTGCTAAAACACACAATTTATGTTCAAATAAATTTTTTTGTAGAGTGAGCCATTTTGGAGATATTCCTTGTCATTTGCATGAGTTTTGGAAAACTTAAACTTTCATCAAATGGAAGTTTTTTTTTTTTTTTTTTTTTTTTGTGGTGGGGAAAAAGGCTACTTACGCCCTAACCGCATGCATGCATGCGAGTGTAAGACTCCTACCCTGGCTTCGAACCCGGGCAGCCTACTCACTAAAAAACCGCACCGGAAGTCTTGAGGTCAAGGCCTCTATGCTGCAGTACCGCATAAAGCACCTGCGCATTCTGTGGTGAGAGATGGAAGCTGCCTGCCAGTGGCAGTAACAGCGAGTATTACTGATGTGCCGGAGGGCAAACATGACATAAGCCCTGAGTGCCCCCTGGTAGTAACTAATGGTGATGTGTATGATAGTTGATGGTGTTCTTTTTGTGTTTCAGCCATTTGGCATTGTTAGGTGTAGATGGATGTGATGGATGAGTGAATGAGCATGTTTTGTTTTAAAACTCCACCCGAAGGTTTCGTTTCTTGTCCTTAGCGTATTTTTTTTTTTTTTTTTTTTAATATTATTATTATTTTTTTTTTTAATTTATATTGCGTCCTATAATCTATGCTAGTAGTATTATCAAATGGAAGATTGTTATTCACTTTTTTTATATGTTAGCCATGCAAAGAGAATGGAATTTGACAGCTTTAAAAGATTTGACTATAGCTCAAAGTCTACTGTATTCCCATACTCCCCTTGTACCTACAAGAAAATAAACAATAAGATAATTTCTGCAAATGTTTATCTCAACTAACACGAAGAAGATAAAGGAATATGAATTTGTAAGAATGGTTAGTTTAAGAATGGAGAAGTGCAACACATAAGATTTTTCTTTATATAATTGTCTATGTGGATTTCCTATGCATTCCAGATTCTATGCCATGTAGATTTCTAGTTATTTTGAGGTTCAGGAAGGGTAATATGTTGTTTTTTTCTACTTATATTGTAAATTGAATATGGTTGTCCTGCAGGTTAGTTTCAGGGAATCTTAACTTTATCCCTGAAACTACTAAACCTGGCTATAACCTTCCTGGACCTCAAAATAAAATTCTTCAATACATAAAGAATACTTCACTACTAATATTGCTTCTATTTTTAATATAAAAAATAAAATGTTTGTTTTGAAACGTGTGTTTTAGACTATTTGAATATGATACTCAGACTGAAACAAGCAGTTAATGATTATGGACCAGCATGCATAGAAGTTGCTCACAGTAAAAATATGTGTACTTTAACAAAGATTGCACAGAGGTTCACCTCAACCTTGGAACGAGAGACTGAGAAACATTTTGAGAATCTCAGAATAAAGTTCAGGTTATTACTTAGTTATCCTCAGATTGAAGAAGCATTGGAAGATCTAGACGAAAATGCCTTAGCTTCTTGCACTTCTCTTACAACTGGTATTTCTGAAATTACTTCAAAGTACAAGGTAAGGAATTCATTGATTTTGTTCACTGTTATGTGACAGCTATTAGATATCAGTAGCAAATACTATGTGTGTTGAAAATGAAAGTTATTTTCATGCCACACTGTGTTCATTCTTGCTTTATTTTTGGAACTTTTGTTACACACAACTGAAAAATAAACTGTTACATTTTACTTTCTGTACCACATATATAGTTGGTACAGAAGATGTTGCATTTAACTAAAAAATTAGATACCAAAATTTCACTGGAAGTTCATGTTTTGAGGTCTCCTGAATTAAAAAAGCATTTTAATGAACAGATCTGTGCGTGTGTGTGTGCGTGTATGCATGTGTGTGTGTGGGGGTGTGGTATGGGTGTGGATGTGCTGCGGGCTGTGGGTGGGTGTGGATGTGTGGGTGCGCATGTGTGCACTTGTGACATAACTCGAAAACAAAAACTTTTAAGTTCAGCACCTTTAAGATTGCAACACAAAGGCTTTCAAGAACATCCTGCCCATCCCAAACTATTCTTCAGACAGAAAACATTTTTAGAATTTTGATTTTCTAAAGAATGGCTAAAATGATTTTGATCAACATACCATGTGTATAAGATATTTCCATGGCAGTATTTTTGTAAGTGGACTTCAATGTGAATGACTTTTGCATAACTGGTGAACTGTTAGACATAGACAAAAACTTCTTCTTTACCTGATTACCCTCCCCTTATGTGGGACTTACACCCCCTAGGACTTACAAGCCAGTGCCTAGGGTCAAATGCCTGTCGGGGAGCACAGGAACCCATGGACCAGACAGAGTGAAGACCTAGAAGTAGGTGGTCAGCCCAGCACCAGGCATGATAGTGAGGAAGAGGATGATATGAAATTCAGGCAAAAATGTATGATTTAAAAGGTGATAACGGAACAATTTTCATAATGAGTGGTGGGGGGAAACTGAAGAATTCAGAGAAAATCTGCCTGACGTCGCTTCGTCCACCATGAATACCACGTGCGAATGCCTGGGATCACATCCAGGCCACCTAGATGGTAGGTAAATGCTCTAACTGCTCAGCCACAGTGCTGTCTAGGGCAAAAACGAACTAGATAAAAAGTGTAGATTTTGTTAAACTACATGATAAGTCAAATAACATCTTTTGTGTACTAACCATTGCTGTAATAATCTTTGATATTGAATCTTGAAATATTTATACTTTCCTCAAATAGAAATTCATTTGAGAGGTAGAATAGGAACTGAAAAATTCATTGTCACAGGCAGAATTTGAACCACAGATCTTCCACTTCACATGTGGCGAAAGGTCTGTGGTCAAATCCCAGATGTGGCAGTGAATATTTCAGTTCCAATCCATCTCTCAAACATTGCCCACACACAGCTTGTGTGTTTAGAAACACCAAAAGTAAGTTTACTGACATAAATAAATAGAAATTCATTATTTCTTCATTTATCTACTGGCTGTGCAATGAAAACAGAATTTCAGACTTCACATACCGACCAGCTTGCTGTTAAAAGATTTGAATACCACTTATTATATTCCCATTGTACCAGAACAATACCATGATTTCAAGTGTTCATCTTGATTAAAATGAAGTAGATGATATTTTGGCCCATTGTAATCTCAGAGGTTCATTAACCTTGGCAGTTATTTTTCATTATTATAAAGCAAACAAATGTGACAGCACTTAAAAAAAGTGGATACTTGTAGATTCATGCCAATCACAATGAATATCTTTAAAATGGTAAATGCCACAAAAAAAGAGGTAGAATTGAGGAGCGTTTTTTTCAAAACTCGATAGATGCAACATTTTACGAAATTGAGTTATATATATAGTATGGGCATAATTTTCACCTTCTGCATTGTTCCGTAAAATCAGATTTTGCAAAATTCAATTCTTGTCCTGTGTAGAAGGTAGGGAATATTAGCAATTTTTTCAAAACTTGATAGAGCTCAGTTAAAGCAAAGGCCAATAGATGTAATTTTATGATTTTGTGATCCAGAGTGTAGCAACCTGAATTTTATGAAATGCACGTTAGCATTGACTGCCATCTCACTGTTGCAATTCTTGGAATTCTCAATCATTTCTGCAAGCTTTGTACACTGCTGCTCAGTGTGAGAAATAATGATGGCCGAGTATTGTCAGTATGCGCTACAAGATTATCTCTCCTGGCTAGAAAATTTCACTTATCTGGGAATGTGTCAAAATAGACCAGAGGAGGTGACAGAACAGGAATATTACAGAAGGACATTACTGCTGCTATAAAGCAAGACATTAAGAAGTAAAGATGTAGAGAAATCCACTATGGAAAAACAAAATCAAGGAGAGGATATTTACCTCCAGAACTTAATATCAGAAAAATGTGGACCAACTTTTACAACGAAAGAAGTTTAAGAAATCTACCAGTCTTCTCAGTGTTAAAATATAAAAACATATTTTACAACTTCTTCAATCTTTCATTCCGCACACCACACACTGACACATGCTCAACCTGCAAAAGGGGACTGATGACGATTAAGACAGAGGCAGATGTGGAAAAGAGAAACGAATGAAGAACCATGTACAGACTGCACAAGAACTAATATAGGTGAAAGCTTACTTATTCACATTGTTTGAAATTTCTTTATGCGTATTCAATATGTTTGTTATATAAATTAAACAAAATATATTGTTATTGTGAATGTAGCAGTACTTAGTTTCTAAGTTACCTAATAAAATAATCCTTATAAACATTAATATGTTTGAGAGGTAGAACTGGAACTTAAAAATTCAATGTTCCAGTTCTACCTCTCAAACATTGCCCACACATGGCTTGTGTGTTTAAAAACACCAACAGTAAGTTTGTTGGCATAAATAAATAATAATTAATATGTTGGTTGTATAGTACATTATGTATTATAAAAAGATGAAAATAAATTTAAAAAATCTGATGTGTTGCACTCACATGACTTTCTCTACTCTTGTACTAACCATTCTAACAAACTCTTATTCCTATATTTCCATGTTAGTTAAGATAAACATTTGTACAAATTATCTTATTGCTTATGTCCTTGTAGGTGCAAGGGAGATATTAGAATACAGAAGGCTTTTTGCGACAGTCAAATCTTTTTGACCTTTGAGATTCCGTTCTCTTTGCACGATTAGCATATAAAAAAATGAACAACATTGTTGCATTTCGCTAAAGTTCTAAGTTTTCCAAAACTCTCACATATAACAAGGAATATCAAAGATATTCACAATGCTTAGGGAACTCTCAGATATTCCATATATTAGTAACTATATTTTGATACAATAACATAAATAAAAGAGCATTATAAACCTACCATATTGACCTGAAAATAAGCTGCACTTTATAGTCAAATTTCAAAATTAGGTTGTGGCTTATATCCACTACCTTGTGTTTTTACATACACTCATGCACATTTACAATAATAGAGTGTCTGTAATTGAAAATGTTTCATTACACAGCGATGCAAGCTTTTACCAGTATTTTATTGAAGTTAACATTGTGAAGACATTGTGCACACTTTGTATTAACTAACTTGTTAAAGTTAGCTAATGTTTCACTTATTCTACTCAAATTAACGGTCTTTAAACACTTAGTAATTTTACTTTCACTATTTTATGACGCGCACCCATAAAAATGTGTCCATCTATACCAAAGACCCGGACGCTATTAACAAATTCTTTTGGTTGCGAGTCTAGGATTCCGACTGCCATGTGTACATCCGCGTATGCGTTCATCAAATAGTTCCCGCATTGTTAGGGAAGCGATCTTTAGCTATTCTCCCTTCACTTTCAATATTGAACACATATAATTCTTTTATTTATACATATATATTAAAATTAAATATTTTAAACAAACTTAATTGTTCGTAACAATGAACAATAGTAACATGTTTTCGTCATTTAACCATCTCATACCAACACCAAAAACAAATTACACTCTTAACAAATATTCACATAAATGATTTTCTTTTGGGGTCTTACAGTATCCTGTCTCACATTTATTAAATTTTTAGTAGAATGAGAGGTAGAATTGGAACTGAAAAATTCAATGCCACAGCTGTGATTGAATTTTTCAGTTCCAATTCTACCTCTCAAAAGCCCACACATGGCTTGTGTGTTTATAAGACACCGGCAGTGGGTTTGTTGGCGTGGATAAGTAGTAATTATAATAGGATGTTTATTTTATTTCAAACAGCTCATGTTGCAAAATACTATATGAAATAACACATTAGCTACATCACAATCTGCTCAAAATTTGCTTATATGAAATTTAAAGATCCAATGCATCATAACTTCAGGTTGATGTGTTGATATTTGTTTTTATGAATGAATAAATGAATAATTAACTTCAGATATAAGATTACAGTGCAGTTTGATATCAATATTAAAAAAATATCCCTTACATGTATAATGTAAAAAGTATAAAACTCTAGAAAACAATAAAGCAAATGTAATGTTCAGTTACTCAGGGGTCTCCGTCTAGGGGATATGTAAATGGGAACCACAAGGTACCCAAGCTGAGCAGAACATTACTTCCACTTACTGGTGTTTTGCTCCTCACTGTAACTTTTCTATCTGACCTTACCTTGGTCATCTCTTGTTCTCTTCCGACCCTGATGCTATTAGGGTTCCCGAGGGCTAGGGAGTCCTTATTTTTCCAATCTCTCCATTTCTCTAATTTCTCTATAAAATATTAACCCTTAACATGCTGACCTGTCATGGCATGTAATGTGTCCTCTGATTGGTAATCAGAGGATATGGTCGGTGAATTTATTTTGATAACTCTCCCGGTCAGGTCAGTGAGACCCGTGAACCAACGACAGGTGTGGTCCTCCAGACATTCTGGGGGTTGTGAGAGAGCGATGTGACCACCAAAACATAAAAATATGGTGCTCTCTTAAAAGCGGTTACTATTCTGCCATTGCTCTATAAGTGAAAAATATTGTAGAGCAAGAGGATTAATGATTTCATTGTCAGAAATCCAGCATTAGCTAACAACAACATTTTTTGTATAGTATGATTTGGTCTATCTCTAATGGTTTACGAGTTATGCAAAAGTCGTCCAGAGTAAATACAACTCCAGGGGCTATAGCCAGAAAATTCAAGATATACATTTCATTTGTCATAAAAACATCTCAAACATATGGGATTTTAATCAAAATTGTTAGCCATTTTCAAGAAAATCAAAATTTTCGAAAAATTTTCCATGTAAAGGACAGTTTAGGGTGGGACTATTTTCTTCAAAATCTTCGAGTCACATCCTTGAACGACATTAAACTTAAATACCAAATTTGGTTTTTAACTGACTTTTCGTTTTTGAGTTATGCTGTCCACAGAGTGACACACAGACTGACAGACTGACACACAGACACACACATGGACCTTTTTCTAAAAATGCTTTTTTTTTGGATTCAGGGGGCCTCAAAACATATTTCCAGTGAAATCTTGACGTCAAATTTTTGGGTGGAATACAATATTTCCCCTACTTACCAGTAGAGAAAGTAATAATATGTACATAAATAGAAAGCAACAAAAACAATAAATGACAAAAATAACAAAACTTAATGTGTTAGTTTCTCGCTCATGCAGAAAAGTTAATCAGCATCTATCGGTTTTTGAAAAAAAATGCATTTTCAAACCCCAGATTTGCACTAGTTGAACTATGCTAGTTGTTTTCTTTTTCACACTCAATGAGACAGTATCAGGAAGGAGAATTGAATGATTAATATAGTTGCTGTGCAAACCAATTAGTATTGCCAATAAATAGAAAAAAACCGTTTTTCTCAGAAACGCATTTTGTGCATCTATCAAGTTTTGAAAAAATGCTCCTCAATTGGAACTAAAAAATCCAATCCCACAGCTGGCATTTGAACCACAGACCCTCCGCTTACCAGACAGGTGCTCTAACCTTTAAGCTACTGTGACAACCTGCTAGAAGGACATTGAATTCTCCAACCAATTTGTATTTCTCCCGGTAAACCACAAAGGCAGTCTCACATCAGAGATAATTACACCAATGGTGACTTACTATCGTAAGTACTTGCCCACACATGGCTTGTGTGTTTAAAAACACCAACAATAAGTTTGTTGGCATAAATAAATAATAGCCACAAAAAAGTTTTATCTGACATAAATGTATATTTTATGATGAGATCAACATTTTATATGTACCTAATAAGTTTTTGTCTATGTTTTATGATTTAGCAGTTAGAGAAAAATCATATAAAGTTCATACAGAGTAAGAGAACTTAACAGGAAATTCAAAATGTACTTTTGTCATGCAGTTATTTGAAACATTTGGTAGTTTAATTAAAATCAAATGCAGCTTGTTACATTTTGGAAATGAACTATTATTCTTAGTGTGCTTATTGTTTCAGAATAAAATGGTGGAGAAAATGGAATTGTTTAGTTCCAAAGTGTTGAACCTGCAGAACTCTATCCACAGTATTATCCATGATGTGTTTGATCCTGTTGTGACAGACATTATGATGCAGCAAATTGCAGCAGTAGAACAATCCATTCCTCCATCGGAAAGCAAAGTGAGTGCAGCAGAAACAGAGGGGACCAAGAAAGATACAGACTCCACTAAAACTACTACTACATTAAAATCAGGAAAAGAGTCCCAGAAAGAGAATCCCCCAGAAAAAAATAAAGGAAAAAAAGGAAAAAAGGGAAAAGGAGGTGAAGGTAAAATATAACTTTTAAAATACTGGAATTGTGAGTGGATTGACAACACTTAATTCACTTACTATAATTTTTTCTCAGATGTTTGTTTTCATTGTCAGCTGGTTTCTGGAAGGGGATCCCCAAATTCAGTGTTGGTTATACTGACATCTAGCTGTCTAGTTGAGAACTTACTATGTCATCTACCAGGGAAGTTGTGTGTGGTGATGTGCATACTGTAAGTTCTGTTGCTGTTTTAAAAGCTTTAGTGCTGTGTTCCATTGAGATTTGTCTGTTTGCTTGTCAATTGTTCCTTTAGTGTGGTTTGTAGTTTTTCTTGGCTTTTCCCATTTATATTTCATGACAGCCTTCACTATCAATCTGTCAAATCCCTGATTTCTTAGTGTTGTGTCCTTCAATGATGATGAAGTTAATGTTTGTTGTATGGAGCCAGTTCTATGCCATATTGTAGAAAAACTTGGTTGAATTTCTTATGAATTTTTGGGTGGGACATGAAATTACAGCAAAGCAATTATATTTGGGGATCCATTAAAAATGGGTGAAATATGGGAAATAAAAATAAAGTAGCACATAGTAGATCAGTTCACATGTATGCTTGTGGCCCACCCATCCTTTTCAGGTGGTCTTCTCCTACAGGGAAATTATCACATAACAATGGTTATCATGGCCATTTTTGCCACTATAAAGCATGATGGGCAGGTGCGCACACCTAAAGGATAATTAAAAAAACTGCTAGATTAGTTATAACGAAAATTGAGTTAACATCACTTAACATGTTTTGTTTATTTATTTCTTTTGTTGGTTTTCTTAAAAGTCATTTAGGAAAGGTCACATGCTTTGGTGTACCATAAGCTTATTAAAAAAAAATAAAAAAATATAAACTAACCTAACCTCTAGTGAATCAGAAACCTAAGCTTATATAAATACTCAATCATTAGCATCGTTAAGACATGCAATGGCAGGTATGTTAGTCTGAAGTCAGCAGCTCTGCCGGTGGAGCCACATAAGCAATGTAGTTAAGAAGTTGCTACTAATGCTTGGGAAGGAGTTAGAGGTGCTATCTATTAGAATAACTTGGAACTAAGGTGGGAGAAATTGTAAGTATAATAGCTTTTCTGAAACTACAATATATTTCTGGTAAAATAAGTCTGCTGTTGAGTTGTTGTACATCCTCCTCCAGATCTTCGTTTGCGTGGTACACCCCTGCTGTTTGTTTCGCACATCAAGTTCTTGGGTCTTCGCCTCAATAGCAAACTCACATGGGAGCACCATATTCGTCAACTTCGTGCCTCCTGCGATCGTTCGCTTTGAGTGCTCCGGGTTTTATCTGGAGTATCTTGGGGCATTGATCGCACTGTCATGTTGAGGTTGTATCGTTCATCGGTGAGGTCCAAACTAGATTACGGCAGTTTTATTTATGGTGCAGCGTCCGCCTCTAATCTTCGTTTTTTTAAATACTGTACATAATGCTGGTATCTGTCTAGCTACTGGGGCTTTCCGCACTAGTCGTGTCGAGTGTCTGTATGCTGACTCTGGCGAACCTCCACTTTCTATTCGGTGCTCGTTTTTGTTATGTTCTTACGCGGCCCGTTTGGCAGCCCACTCCAGTCACCTGTCTTTTAACTCTGTATCGATCTCTCGCCCAAGCGGTATTCGGTTTTGCAAGCTGCTTAATGCACATGCGCTCCGCATGCCCTCTGTCGAATGGTATTCCCTTGATCGCTGTCCTCCTTGGCAACTACAGCGTGCCCAGTTCAACTTGGAGCTTTCGATGCCTGCTAAGGTAGCTACCGCTCCATCAGTGTATCGCCAGCTTTTCACCGAGATCATGGGACGTTACCGGAATTATACTCCGGTATTTACCGACGGTTCCCAGGTGGATGGAGCTACAGGGTGTAGTTTTGTGCATAACGGTGAGACTCACAAGTACCATCTTCCAGACTTGAGTTCCATTTTTACCGCCGAGCTGTTTGCAATCTTTTATTTCATCCTTTTTATCTCCAGTTCCGAACCTGGAAGTTTTATTGTCTGGTGCGACTCTGAGCGCACTGTAGGCATTGCAGCAGTTTGTCGACACGTCAGCACTAATTGTGAAATTCAGACACTCATTTCACAGTTGCTCTTTCGTTAAGTTAAGTTAAATTAAACCCCGGCGTGACAGCCCACGAGGGGCCAAGGCCTACCGCCCAGCCGCTGCGTCCCCCACTTCTGCCCACTACAGGCATCATTGGTGAGGTGCAGTACTGGAAGGTGGGACGTGGTCAGCACCCTGAGCCCTCCCGGCCAGTTATGCAGTCTTCTAGACCTGGGGCCGCTACTTCTCCATCAAGTAGCTCCTCAATTGGTCCCCCCGGGACCTAACGAGGCTGAGTGCACCCTGTGCCAGACCTCCCAGAGGGGATAAAATCTCCATGCTGGTACCGGGGATTGAACCCGGGTCCTCCGCATGAGAGGCAAGCGCGCTACCACTGCGCTATGGAGGCGGTCGCTCTTACGTGGATACCAGATTGATTTTACCTGGACCACAGGCCATGTAGGTATTCTCGGTAATGAAGCGGCAGATGAGGCTGCTAAGTCTGCCTGCCATTTGCCAGAGGTTTTTACACGCAGTCTGCCTTACATGGATGTACAACGGTACTTCTGTCATCATATCTTATCAGTCTGGCAGCAATCATGGGAAGCGTTGATAGTCACTGGCACTCAATTGCTGACGATCAAGGACACCATACAACCTTGGATGACATCTTCAAGGGATACCAGGCGGGCAGAAGTCATCTTGGCCCATTTGCGAATAGGTCATACACGTATCATGCATGGATATCTTCTGTGTGGTGCGCCGGCACCTGAATGTTCCACCTGCGGCGTTCAGCTCTCTGTGGCCGATGTTCTCCTTGATTGTCCGCCTTACACTCGTGAGCACCAGCTGTTTGGCCTGGGTTCAACTATGAAGCTCATCTTGGGTGACGACCCGGTAGCTGTTAACACAGTGCTGCAGTTCGTCACCAGTATTGACTTCGGTAAGCAGGTTTAATTTGTATTTTATTTCATGGTTTTAATGGCTTCATTGCCAGATGCAAGGCACTAGAAAACAACTTTGTACTTTTAAGGACTTTTTATCTGGTTTTGACCTGCTTACCTTTTTAGCTGTTTTAGCATACCTTTTTATATGCATTTTGAATTTTTAACTTTTAGTGCTGAGTGTTAAGTTTCCTGTTTTTTATCATTTTGACTTGGGGCCCTAATGACCTAGCTGTCGATGGGCCCTTAAACCCTACTCACTCACTCATCATCATCATCATTATTAAAATGGAACTTTATGAACAATGAAGATTGTCTTGTACTGCAGATGCAGCTGACATCCAGGTTGATATTGACAGGAGGATCATTCCTGAAGAAAACAAGATTGAAATGTCAACAAAGGCTTTGTGTAAAGAACTAACTGACATGATTGGAACACCCGGTGGACAGTCACTCGCCACCTGCGCCAGGTCAAAGTTTCGTACCCTGGATTTGTCACACAAATATAAGACAGTGCCTATACAGTCGTGCCTTGAGTCAATTGAAGATCAGCAAATAGATGCTCTCATAGAGGTAAACAATATTCTTTTACTTAATAGTGACATAAATAAAATGACAAACTAAATGGAAAATGAATCAAGATTAAGCATTCATTAAATTCAATGAAAAACTGAAGCTGTTAACAATGAAGCAACACAAATCTAAAATAAAACAATTATTTAACGACTAAAAGCTTCACTTTATATTAGTAAGTTGCTGCAAGTTCTTGAAATATTACGCAAACATGTTTCATGATGACTCCATCATATCTTCAGGGCTGTTATAACAAGTTACCATAACTACAAACACTCAATTACTTAATATTTCTATGTATTACCAACCTCTGAAAACAAAACAAACCTATTAATAAAATCAGTCTGCAGTATCTCAAAATTCACGTGGTCCAAGAATGTCGGCAGACTTTTTTTAAGGAAGGTATATGTTGGAAGTTTGCAATCAGATAATATTATTTTGTTGTCAAAAGTTATAGTATTTGTTGTGGATAACTATACTAGTTTGTGCTAAATAAAAATTGCTTTTTACATAACAATTCAAATAATAGTTTAATAGTCAGCACATTAAGTTCATTAACTTCCAAGGGGGGCTGCAGTCGCCCCCTTGCCTCCCCCCTTTGCGATGCCCATGACGTGGTCCCTACTTTTTAGAATGAATATATTTTCCCAAACCATTAAATCTATAGGTTCATTTGTTTTACTAATAATTTAACCTCTGGATTTATTTCATGATTAAATGACCAAAAGTGATCTGCCACAGCTGATTTACCAATCTGTTCATATTTCTAACATGTTCCTTCATTCCAGTTTCCAAATGAAGTTTAGTTTTACCAACGTAAACACGATTGAAACAGCTAAATTGATAAATGCCAGATTTTTTATAATTTGGAATTTTATCCTTTTTAGAAAGATTTAGTAAATTTTGTGAGGTAGAACTGGAACATAAAAATTCAATGCCACAGACCCTCCGCTTACCAGGCAGGTGCTCTAACCATTAAGCTACTGTGACAACTTGCCAGAATGACATTCAATTTGCAAACCAGTTCGTATTTCAATGTCATTCTGGTAGGTTGTCACAATAGCTTAATGGTTAGAGACCCGCAGAGTTAGAGCGGTTCAAATCCCAGCTGTGGCATTGAATTTTTAAGTTCCAGTTCTACCTCTCAAACATTGCCCACACACAGCTTTTATGTTTAAAAACAGCAAAGTAAGTTTGTGGGCATAAATAAATAATAATTTGTATAAGAGGTAGAACTGGAACTTAAAAATTCAATGCCACAACTGGGATTTGAACCACAGACCTTCCGCTTGCCGGGCGGACGCTCTACCACTGAGCTATTGTGACAAACTGCCAGAATGACATTAAATTCTCAAGCCAGTTCGTATTTCTTAAACTTTGCCCACACACGGCTTGTGTGTTTAAAAACACCAACAGTAAGTTTGTTGGCATAAATAAATAATAATAATTTGTATATTATATTTATTTTGAGAGACCAAAGTTATTCCATGTTCCTTATAAATTTTTGTAAATGTTTTGTTAGCCCAAGGATGGTTTGCTTGAATTGTCTATGACGTAAGTTTGATGACACTCAAGTTCTTGACCGCTCCAACAAATACTTTGATCGACTTATCAAGGAATCCATAGAAATCAATTTACATCTATCAAATTTTAACAGACTCTGGATACAAACTAAGCATGGTTTGGGCACCAGCCATCAAACATACTGTCATAGACAATTCAAGCAGATCAGAACAGCTGACTGACATTACAGGAAAACCCTATCTAAGGAGGCCCACCCCACCTTAAGCAAGCGGCCAGTCACTGGGCTCTCCACACTCATTGGCCAAGACCTACTTGGCTCCGCCCACCTTGTTGATGTATATACCAGCATGATGTTTACCCTTCCATGAGTTCCTGATGAAGGCCATGGAAAATCAAATGGTTAAAAGCTCGAATTTTATAAATTTGACATGGGTGAATTATTGAAATCTGCACATTAAACACCTAACTTTCCTGTTCTTGTAACTTACAACAAACTCCCTCTACCATCCATTCGTTTCCCCTTAGCACAACCCACTAGGCTGGCAAAGAAATAAAGTATTTAGACGCACATTTGAATATCAAAAGATGCATAATCTTTTCTGGCAGAAATACCTGGATTTCGATGTTAAGCATCATTTTTACAGAAAATACTTCTCTGAAAATGCTGATTATGCTTTTGGCCTCCCACAAATTGATGTTTGCAGCAAATGTGGGGAACTAGAAGCCAAAATAAAGAGTCCTCATATTATCTTCCCCTCTTAGAAGTTTGAAAACAGCAGTATGTTACATTCAATTTAATGTAAAAGGTGACTCAATTAATAACACTAAACAACAGTTACATTTAAAGTTTTCTGGAACGCATTTCGGAGGTTAACTTTCCTCCATTATCAACCGGACAGTAACTAGGTTTCCATGGTGCAGATGGCGATGTTTCTTCTGGTAACGGTTCAAGGAACTTGCTGAAAATATCTTTCTGGGGAATGTCAAAATTAAATACTCGGTTTCTATTTTTTAAAATGAAGATTTGTTCCCATGTGGACAGCTCTTGTTTTCCACCTAACAAAAAATCCAGCATATGCCAAATTGAATGTAGTGATTGTAATGAAGTATACATAGGAAAAACCAAAAGAAATTTAGAAATTAGATCCAAGGAACACATTAGGAACATCAAGAGTAAACAATTAGAAAAACCAGCAGTTGCCTTTCACTTTTGGACAAAAAATCACGAGATAAAGCCAGAACCGAAACTCCTCAAACACATAACCGGAAAACAAGAGCTGTCCACATGGGAACAAATCTTCATTTTATAAAATAGAAACCGAGTACTTAATTTCAACATTGCCCAGAAAGATATTTTCAGCAAGTTCCTTGAACCGTTACCAGAAGAAACATGGCCATCCGCACCATGGAAACCCAGTTATTGTCCAGTTGACCTCCGAAACATATGCCGGAAAACTTTAAATGTAAGTGTTGTTTATTATTATTAATTGACTCACCTTTTACATTAAAGTCCTCATATTACTGACAGTAGCAGACAGGGTAGTGCAAATTGATATTGATATACACGAGCGTAGGAGTAAGAGATTTTATACCACTTTAAGGCAGTGGGACAAAACAAAGATGATCAGGTTGCTGGATTGGCATTTGACTTTACCAAACATTCCTGTGCAAGAGGTGTTTTACCTTAGGACAGTTATGGGTAAACAGTTTTTGCATTTATAATAGCAAATCCAGACATTGTATCCTGTAACTATCATGAACGTGAGGGAAAGAAGGGGACTAATGAAGTACGTTCCTTTTTATACGATTATATCAAGACTACTCTTCCAGAAAATATTACAGAGCTACACTTCTTCTCTGACAGAGCGCTGGGGCAAAGCAAAAATCACACCCTAACCCAAATGTGCCCAGCATTGGCACAGCTGGGAAAAATTAATAAGCTCATAAATTTCCAGAGAGGGGTCATTCATTCCTTCCATGTGATCGAGTGGTTGGTGCAATTAAAAGAAAAATCTCAAAATGTGATAGAGTTTATATTCCCAAAGAATATGTGGAGCTGATAGCTAATAGTATAACAGGAATAACTGTGACTTGGTACAGACAGAAAGCATTGTGAATTTTGACAAGTGGTGGCCACAATTTTACAAAAAGAATGTGATTTCTATAGAAACAGCAGGTAAGGATTTTCCAAGAAATAAAGAATCATTTGCAATTTCCAAGACTGCTAAGCCTGGAATAATAACACGTTCAAATTTTCACATGGACCTGGAGCCAGCTTGTACCCATTCAGAAAAAGAAAATGGAGGACACACAAAAATTGGTGAAACATGTACATGGGGAAAGATGCACAGAAATGTTATTAAGATCTATTGTAGTGGCCAGTGATTTCATAAAACATTCTTTAGGTACAGGTGGTAAACATAGTTTGCAAATCACTTCTCCAAACTTTCTAAATGCACTACAAATGTTAATGTGCTTTTTCATTTTGAATATTGTAGCTATGTTATTCAAAATGCTGAACATCAATATTATAATAAAAACATTAAACAGTGGTAAACCTATTGAGTGGAGAAAGGAACCCAGTCAAATCTTTTCAATATAAATGCACACACTTAATTCTTAGTAATTATTGCAAAAATTGATCTTGAAAAAATTTGAGCACCCGCCTGGTAAGCCGAGGGTGTGTGGCATTGAATTTTTCTACCTCTCAAACATTGCCCACACACGGCTTGTGTGTTTAAAAGCACCAAGTAAGTTGGCATAAATAAATATCCATCTTGCTATTTGAACGCACAGGCCAAGAACTTTCCTAAACTGCACTTTCCAGGTAACCAGTAGACAAACAAAAAAGCAACAAGTATGTAACTGTTGCGTGATTTTTTTCAGGAATACAGAGATATGGCCGATTCATTCAAAAGAAGTGCAGACAAACAGAGTGCATGTTATATGAAAACAACAGAAGAATGGTTAAGGATTTGGAACCTAAACATGACAGAAGCCAAAGCATATGATAATCCATTATAATTTCAATAACTTTATTATTACAACCATTATCTTTATTTTTAAACATATACCATAGAGCAGATGTGCAGAATAAATCCTGTTATGTTATTAATACACTTTGATGTCAATTTTAACTTGGTAAACTGGGAATAATGCAATAAAATAATGGCAATGCAGTACTTTAATTCTTTACATGTAAGGTAACAAAATTCTGGTGTTGCTATGTAAAAAAGAATTTCAACAAGTGAACTAGTTTAGCATTGTGAACGAAAAACTGATCATCGGAATAGTGAAAGTCTTCCTCTGCTACCAGGAAGGCTCCCCTCCAAGCTCAGCAAACCACTCTGAATTTCTCTCATGGCTGGAAGTTTACGGATGTCACCTCTTGCTGCAATCGATGGCTGTGACTTCAGCAGTCTTTTTGCTACTCTCAGTATATCTTCAGCAGTCACGTTCTCTGCAAAAGTAATAACAACTCAAATCTATGGCACAAGGACGATGGAAATCAGTGTTCTCTTAGGTAGCAAAGCAAATCTCAAAGGCAGAGAACCTCCTAACACTTCAGCTATTCATGGAGGACACAAGGTAATAAAATTTGAATATGATCATTATTATAAGAATTGAATCGGTGTTGACACACTTAACATCACTAACATGTAAATATTTATAATAATTTAGATTCACACCACTAGCTAATTCAAATATATGCATATGATCATTGCTAATTTCCAGTTTCTATGATGTAAATAAAGGGCTCAAATTACTTTTCAAAACAAAATAGTTAATGAAACTGAACAACAAGCACCAACTGTTGAGCCTCCTAGAATTTTGCTAAAGGAGCTGTAATTAAATACACTGAACAAGAAGAAGCTAGAGGAATCAAAAAATGCCACAAAGACGACAGCACTCCTCAAGAAAGCAGATTACGATAAAAAGTCTATGAATCATTACAGGATTGAACTTTGCAAGGGTATGTATTTAACCACAGCCAATTCTGTAACTAAGTTTATTTTTTCTATTGTTTTGTCAGGCCTAAATAACCTAGATGTAGACGGGACCTTATTACAATGAACTTAATGTCATTTAACATGAAGATATTTAGGGTCATGGCATGTGACTAATTTGAACCAATCAGAGAGAAGTAGTGCCATGTAGTAATGAATTGTGCTGCTCTACATAACTATTTGCTCAACTCCGTTTCTTTTGTTTTGCTCCTAAGGTAGGTTATGGCCATCTCCATACTTTATTTGCATTCAACACTTCCCTAGCTCTTTCCTTTCATTTTTGGAAAGCTATCTCTGATAGAAAAAAAGAGCTACTTCAAATATCTGCCATGACGTTAAGTCCATCCTAACAAACCTTATAGTTAGCGACATTTCTTATTTCCATTATGTGCCATCATTAATCCTCAATCGCTCTATTGTTTTGTTGTAAAACATCCTTATTACATTTGTAATGGGTACAAATGGGTTTATGCTGAATAAATGAGACCCAAATGCAAATGAAATCTAGAGAGCAAAAAGGTAATTAACCTGGAAAATAAAAATCCAAATCAGAACCTAAGAGAAGAAACAAAAGAAGCAGAATCAAACTGAGTCACACACAAGATCTTAATTTTGTGAATTAGTGCATGCAAAACTTCAATGAAGACAAAACTGAACTATAGGATAAAGGGGCTTTCATAGAAATGACACATCCTAATGGCAACTTACAATGCTTTAAGTACTTTAAGTCCCAGGTTCGTAGTTTAACTAAATATTATGTCAATCAATGGAAATTCATGGTTTGCTCTCCTTGTGGTTCACCAGGAAAAGTCAGTTGCTAGAGCAACCAGATGGAGATCAGAAGTTCCGTGGTTCAAAACCTGGCTATGACAATGACTTTAACAGACAGTGTGAAAGAACAGACTTTTTCCCTCTCCCAGAACGTGCAGAAAGACTTTATGACTTTTCACATTGTCCATTATAAAAGGTGGTAGTGCTGAGCATCT
Organism: Tenodera sinensis; assembly: GCA_030765045.1. Lineage (NCBI taxonomy): Eukaryota > Metazoa > Arthropoda > Insecta > Mantodea > Mantidae > Tenodera > Tenodera sinensis. Next base: position 12,034,206 of record CM060965.1, read on the forward strand.
ATTACAGACTGGCCACTACAAACTTTTCTCTTATGCTCTGGAAAGAATTCCCTTTGTTACAGGACTTTTAATGTGCAAAATAAACATGAATTAGGAAGTGGGTGCATGATGCTATCTCTCATGCCATTTAAAGTGCTTTAGGCCCTGTTTTTGCAAAATTTAACACTGGGTCTTTCACAAGTAACTGGGAAGTTGAAAAATTAACCAGTTTTAATTATTTTTGTATATGTTGTACGTAATTATTAATAAAAACATTTCCCAGTGCCATATAGTTGATTCAGTTCCTAATGTGTCCACCAAAGCCTACTAGAGTGCATTTATGTGCAATGAGAATACCTGCTTTATAGGCCTTGTTATTTTGTTGGTGTTCGTTTTTTGTTTTGTTTAAAGGAACAAGATGCTGTGTACTTGATTAACTTTACTATAATGACAAAATCGCTGGCTGGGATTTCAGTAAACCTGTGCCTAAAATTCAGCAACAGTTTGGTGCACAACAGGTATACCATCCTTTCTGTTGGTGAAAACTTTCAGCAAACAGGATCCATAAAAGAAAAGAGAAGGTCAGGTTGGCGTCTTTCTACAGCATGTGAAGAAAACATGGCAAATGTCCATGACACTTTCATTAATAGCCCAAAAAAATCAATTTCCAGAGATGCTCATGGCGTATCTTACAGAAAATGCTAAATTTCCTATCATATTGGATACAAATTCTTCAGGCTCTTCATGCGAACAACTATAGGAAACAGCAGGTATTTTGTGACATTCTAGAAGAAATGGTAATAAGGGATCCAGAACTAAGAAGCAAACTTTTCTGGTCTGACAAGACAAGTGCACCGGGAAGTGCTTTTATTAATGAATATATACTACATATCCAAAAATAATTAAAATCAATTAATTTTTCAATTGTACAGTTAGCAGGCCCAGTACATGCATCATAAAGTACACTAAAATTCAAAATGCTCCACCTAATAAAGAGTACTTCTTACCAATTGCCTTGATGAAGTATGACGGCCTCTTCCTGTGACCGGTAGCCAAGACCTGCCTTGCTATGTCTTCAAACACTACTGGACGAGCTTCCAGGTTCATCAGCAACATAGACTGTAGCTGTGTCTTAGCTCTCTGTAACAAAATGTTCATGCATCTTTATTTCTGCAACTTTTAACAAATATAACATCACTTATCTTTTATAATTATGCATTTTCCAACAGAACAGTTTTGCAGTTCGATTATTTGCACCATCAGCTTGTTGAATGTTTGTTTCATTATTATTGCTGCTAGGTGGCAGACTATACTACCAACTACTGGGAGTATAATAAATTTACTGACAGAATCAATTAGCAGTATTTCAAAGGTTGCATACCTGTAACTCCTGGTTTCCTATGGTGCCTGCCATTGTCACCAACTCTTTGACAACAGCCTCTGTCATCTCACGCACATGTTCTGGAGGAGCGCTGGCATGTATGCAGAACAGACCTGTGTCTGCATATGCATGGTTATAAGCTGTCGCACTATACATCCAATGGTACCTGCGAACCATCACATCCTGGCGTAACATACATTCATCTACTCTTCATTTTCAACATGCATCACAGAAGCTGCACTTGCCTGTTTAGTACGTTGGTATAAAGACGTGTGTACATGCCCTTTCCTGGTCCACCAGCACTGAATGACCCACCTCCTCCCATCATCATGTTGAGTACACACAGAGGAATGAAGTCAGGATCTTGGTGAGAGCATCCCTCCAGTCCTACCACCACGTGTGCCAGTTCGGGAAGGCCTGACGGCCCCACATGCTGCGGTATTGTACACTCCTCCTGAAAATAATAATCAAAATATCCAAATATACTTCTATTTTGACACTTTTCTTTTGAATAGAAGGTCGCTGAAATAACCAATTTGTTACTAAAATTGGCTGATATGCATACTAGTATTAGTATGTATGTGTGTAATATATCTGTTTGTTAACATGTTGTCAATTGTCAGGATCATATCAGCACTGCCAGAGTGTTGCACTTTTACATGACAATAAATCAAAGGGCTGTCACTTTTAAGCAGTTAAAAATTGTTGATCTGGGCCTGGTTTGAACCCTGACCTTGGGATCAGTAGACCTGCACCTAACTAACTGAGCCACCCAAAATAACATGTGTGAGCATGCTGGATCTCTCCTAAAATGTTTAGGAGCACAAAGAGTTAATTTGTTTTCAAATAATACTCAGTGATGAAAAATAAGTGTGAACGACTCAGGAAAAATATTGTGTTAACATTCACATGACTCTCCTTCTCATCTACAGACTATTTTTATAAAAACTTTGTCTCTTATCCACTTCTTTTTAATATAGATAAACTTTCATTACACATTTCGATGAAGGTATAAGAAAACTAGTGTAGAATAAAGCAAGTCACATTTTTTAAAATGTAGATTGCTATGTGAATCCTTTAAAGTTCTATGCTCTTTATAGCATCACGAGAAAGTACTAAAAGTGAGTCTAAAGAGTTCACAAAGTTTTAGAATAGTTTTAAAAATGTTGTTATTAACACTGATTTGTGGGTTGGCCAGTTGCTGTCATTCACTACACTGCTTGTGATGGTGGTAGTGGTGGTGGTGGTGGTGGTGGTGGTGGTGGTGATGATGATATACTATGCTTAATTCCTTCTAAACAATTTAAAAAACATTTACCTGTACCATTCCACCGGTATACTGTGCTATGGAATCGTCAACAGCAGAGTTCTCAGCAGAGGGCAATATGAGATCCTTATCTTGTTCCCATATGGGCTTCATGTCTACAAAATATTTGTGCACACTTTCTACCAGCCTGTTATGGTCTATCCCCACTCCTGCCACCACCATCCGCTGGGGCGTGTAGTGATGCTTGAGATATGTGAACAGTGTGGCTCTGTCAATTTCATTGATGTTTTCTGAAGGACAGATCTTTGGTAGTCCCAGTGTGTTATCCCGATATGCTGCCTGTAATACGAAGGCACATGCAAGGTGAAAATATTCTCAACAACCATAGTCTTCTACACTCAACTTTAAAATAATGAATCAATGCTAAAACAATCTAATGTATTACATATTGTCATGGTCACTCCAAGAGTAGTTGGCAATCCTGGCATCTGTACGAATTGTCCATGAACCTGTAAACTCTGGACATCACAGTTGCCCAGGGCATATCAGGTTATATAAGGCATACATGATAAGGGGCTCATTCCACCAACATAACACACCAGATATGCAATTATGTATACTATTACCAAGAATTGCTTAATTTGTACTAGCAATGTTATCATTTGAAGACTGTATATGATTACAGCAAACTGTGCAAGAACGTACTGCATGAATCATGTCCATTAGGATCGGTTCTTGTTCTGGCCGCATCAACAGAGATTCCAACTCAAAACTGATTGTCTGTCTTGCAGCATTCATCTGAAACAAAAACCAATTATTGAAAATAAAAAATGAGATGCATAATCTTAAATTGATATTTAAGAACAGTTTTTAACCTTGAGTCAAAGACTTTCTGTCTAGCCAGCAATTTTAGAAGGGTGAGATATTGAGAAACTCAGAAAGCATTAGTATTCCAATGAAACACAACACAAAGAATATCACTGATGATCCAATAAATATGTGACAGGTTCCCATCCTGCAACATAGCTACCGCTTGCTTAAAATGTTCTGACATTCCCCCACTCCCAATGCAAAGATATATAATTAAATTGAGCAGTCCACTACTTGCATAAAAGGGAAATGGGGGTGGGGGGGTGGGAGTCAATCCTCCGGCTGCTGTGAGAGTGATAAGTTCATGTGTTGTATATGTGACTGCCAACGGAGGCAGTTTTGCTTCTTTTACTTTCATCTACTGCCATCCATTGTTTGGACTGCTCCTTCATCTCTGGCATATATAAATCTGTGTTTCATCTATTTTTATGAAACACAGAAACTACCAGAATTACATTTAAATAAGTCTAACAACTTGAGATATGTTCATTTGAATACATGCTAGATTCATTGTTAATTAATGTGGCACCGAGGGAATGCTTAGCTTTCTTTGTACAAAATGAAGTGACCATGGCTTATCAAGGTTTTTGATATGTCAGCCAACTCACCTTTAATTAGCAATCATTGAGTATGACATTGCTACATTGTCATTATTCTTACAGCATTTATTTTTCACAAAGGAACAGGAATTTTATGTCCTATTGATGTTTTGCTAACATTATTGTTTCTGCATTCCACTGAATGGAGAAAGAACAATTTACCTACCTCCTCTATTGAGATCTGAGGGCGAAGAACAATTTCACCAAGAACTCTGGTTATGGCATCTAAACCACGACTGTCTGCAGATGCTGCATATATGAATGTGTCCCTGAAATAGAACCAGTACTTTCAGTTCAACTTGAAATGTACATCTGGTGTTCACACATAACAAATAGATTTAAATATTCATGTACCTTGAGGACTGGCAATCGCATATTCCTCCATGCCTTTCTAGTTCATACAGTATTTTATCCTTATCAGGAAATTCTGTTGTTGACTGTAATTCAAACATTTTTGTTCATTAGTAATATTGTGCAGGAAATAACTCACATTCAATTAAAGCATTGATTCCAAAATACAAATTATACATAAATTTATTCACTTAAAATTTTGTACAGGTTTCACTATAGTGCAGAAAACTTTTAACCCTTCTCTTGTGCACGCAAACGTATGATTCATTCCATTGTTTTTAATCTACTACTTACTATAATGAGTGAAGTATTGCATTTCAACCAAAACTTCAATACTGAGATTTCATCAGAAATCAGATTCTCTCAATAAAAAAATTTAAAAAAGAAAGGAAAGAAAAAGAAGCATTTTAAAAAAAAGGCCTGTGTGTAACTCAAAAACAAAAGTTTGGGTATTTAACCTCTGCTACCATTATAAATACACACAATTACATGAATTCTCTCCTGACATATATTTGCTCAGTCCTGCGAGTTCTGGGGCATGGCCGCAGATTTGAACATCCTGCAACCGCAGCATGTGCAGAATACAGGTTGGGATAATCTATTCTGTATACTACTGTTTCCCCTCGAGACTACTGCAAGAGGCCTCCATGTGGAAGATGAAATTAGGCGCCGGGCTGCAAAATTATATGACTCATTGCCACAACATTGGAGCACCCTGGTTAGGTCTCTTGGGGATTATAACATTTTTCACCTGTCACCATGCAAAACCCACATCCCATCATAAAAGTGGTTAAGCCCTGAAAAGGGCAGGTATACATATGACACACCTCGGTCTGCTCTCAGCCTGCCAATGTCATAGATTTGTTCAGAAGCCCAGTGATAAACATGTTAGCTAATTATAATGAAAACTGAGTTGGACTGAAACAAATAACATCACTTACATTTAACTAGTCATGTGACTAGTCAAGACTAATTACATGTAAGTGATGTTATGTGTTTCAGTCCAACTCAGTTTTCATTATAATTTGATTCACATCACTGTTACTAGCTTATTAAAAGATACGTAATGTTAGCTAATGTTACAACACCTTAACACTTAGATTCAAATTCCTGTGGAGGTATATCTCATGGATTTTGATATTCTGCATCATCATACAACCACCTAATCAGTAAGAGAAAGTGTGAAACAAGTCATGTTGTTGCAGAGGAAAGAAAATAGAGGGAATATTACTACAAAGAAAAACAATAGTTTTATCTAACTCTATATTTTCATATTCTTCTTTGCCCTCCTCATCATCCAAAATTCTGGTTAAGCTAGTGTATTTATATCATGCATTAAAAGTGGTTCAAAAAGTGAAATAGGACGTTATAAATACTTAGTATTGATGGGTGGAGTCATGGGCATCCCCGGATAAAAGACACACCGCATTCATTGTGGTTTTCAAAAGTCAACTGTAAGGAAAATGCATGTTTCTATTTTACACTTAAATTTTATCACTGATAAGTTTATAAGTAAGCCCCAGATTTCTAAGCACAAAAAATAAATTTATAACTAAGCCCCCGATTTCTAAGCACAAAAAATTTCGAAAATAAGCACCAAATGAAGCAAAGCAGAATACATGCAAAAGCTTTGAGATAAGAAATTGGGGAGATCCAAACCCCACCAACCCCCATCAGGTACGCCCATGGTTGGAGTAGATGTCACTTTGAAAGACTATAACCCACACCACACTCTTTTAGGTAGTTTTCTTTCATACGAAAAGTAACAGGTAACTACAAGAAACATGCCCCTTTGGTGGGTCGTGAGCAGTGGGCTGGATGTTATCCACCTAAAAGATTCATTATAGTTAGCTACACCAATGATTCAGCTGCGCTTTCTTGTCACTTCGCAGTTGCGGCCAAAGCTGCACTTCTATTCTAATAGAAAACATTGCTCAAATGCACTTTCCAACTTAGGACCCTCAATCCCACAGCTATGCTTTGTGCCTTAGAGTCCTTATCACTCAGCTACAATAAACCTTAGCCATTTATGTCAGTTATACATTGGCAGCTGTCAGTAATGCAAAGGGAACATAGAGGATGCTATCTTCAGTAATAAATAGGAATTGAGGTGGCAGAAATCTGAAGTGAGATAGTGATAAAAGGTCGCAAAGTACAATAGCTTTCCCAAAATCTCAATTCCAACAATGATCCTTGCAACACAAGAAATGCCTATAATCTACTACACCACAGTGAAACCTTGTACGACAGATGTGTAACACTGTATTCTTTAAAAAAATGAACACAACTTCATGCACTTACATTAAATGCTAATTTCTCCAAAAAATGAGAAACGCCGCTTGGATATGCCACTTCATATCTTGAGCCAGATTCAACAACCACTGAAAAGTAATATAAATTGCATTATTGCAATTTAATGAGACTTATTATCAAAATAAGTGAAATGAACAATGTGTTGATGTAAATAATTCCTGTTAAATATGTTGGTTTAATTTTCATGTCACTGCGTGTATCATTAGCAGCTAAATTCCGATTCAAATCAATTTTCATAAGCTCACCTCCAATAGTGCAAAACTGTCCAAAGCGGTTTTCAGATGCAACCCTCAGACCATTTTCTAAGGTTGTAACTTGAGTAGCATGCTGCTCTTCTTTAACCGAGGCATATTTCGCTGTAGGAAGACCTGGAAGGGGTTCCGAGAGTGAGGGCTGGGTTGATGACTTGTTCTCTATTGTTGGTTTTACTTCTGTGGAAAATTTGCGTGCTTTCCAGGACTGTATGCTTCTCCTTGGAGCACTGTAAATACATTAGCAAGATTATTATACAGTGTAAGGCTGCAACATTGCGGAATAATTAATATGAATTTCATCATTGGATTTTTAGAGGTTAGGTAATTCATAAATATACGAATATTACGATGCCTATGAGAGAAATCAAACCTACGAATGTTTGCTAAGAAAGCGTGCTCCTAAACGATGAAATCCGGAACTTCCAACCATCTTGGAGATTTGAGAGAATGTTTAAAACCAAGGTTATTTCTTTAATTTTCTTCCTTTATAACAGCAGACGGGGAGTACGCCATAACAACCGAAATAGAAAAATTGTCATAAAACTCATAAAATTTCCCTATTATTATACTAAATAGCGCCAACATGATATCGATAAAAGACCCGTAAACGTGGCATTCATTTTAATTGTGAAAACGTTTTAAAAAGTTTTATGAATTTAGATATTTTTAGTTTTTCTGATTAATTGTGTTGCCATGGAAATATTTACAGGACTAACAGAATTAGTACTATGCTTCAGTAAACTCGAATAGTAATGTTTTCTGTGTGGTTGGTGTAGCCGAAAACAGGTGTTTGTTGGCCATCTAGGAGAAGATATGAGTACTACGCGAAATACACGGAAACACGCGACTTGGAGTGGGGAAGAAAGGCAAAGGACAGTACGAGTACCTGAATGAAGTGCAACTAAATAGTTACAGAGATGTGTTTGTGTGGAGTGTGGTGACATTATGAATGTTAATGTGACAAGAGTGTAATGCATAAGGATTAACATGTACATATACGGGTGTAGGTGCCTTTTCGGTGAGTATCAAAACACTAAATTGTCAATGAGAAGTTAACAACACCTGTGGTGTAATACGGACAGGTGTTACTAACTTTCACATCGGATTCTTAATGCACGAAAGATTTTATCCAGTTGTTTAAAAAATATTTTTTTCCAATTAAATATTGTCTTACAATAATACCGAAAATGTGTTGCGAAAAACTTTCGAATATACGGGAAGGAATTTCGGGGCGTGAGTCGATAATCCATAATATCGATTCCATCAATTCGATAAATAAAAATTATAAACATTATCTTTAAGTAAATTTTATAGCAATACTCATTTGTCTAAGCTTTAAAATTGAACAGAAGTCTAAAATTGCAATTGCTAAGTTAGATGGCTTGTCAAACTCGGCGCACTTTCAAACTTTCTACTCTAAAGACTGAAAATGAAGGCAATATGAATATTTTGGTCTCGTTGGTGTAACAAATAGCTGATGACGGTTTTTAATCCAGGTGCATAATTAAATTATGGGAAGTTTTCAGAAGAGCCCGGGGTCCAAAGAGTTGAAAGTTAACCGACATTTTCTTTTCAGGTTAGGGGAAATCCCCGGCAAAACGTAATTCCGGCTATTCATCCCTAGTGAGAATCGGATTCGAATCCTTTGGCTTGCCGGGCAAGCAAGAGGGTCGCTGAATTCAAACAATTAGCCTTACGTTCCTCTTAGATGCAAATTGAAGTAATGAAACTAAACAAAACTTGATTTGTCCCACACACATGTCTTTTTCTAGTCAACTATTGCATGTAATCGAGACAACAGTAGCTGAAATAGTGTAATTACACATTTAATTTTGGGCACAGCAGACAAATGATAGTCATGGGCGTTCGCAACTATATAGAGAAATTCATTAAAGCACAGTATTTTATTTAATACGGTTGTTATAAAAGCTAAACAAACTACATAGTTTGTACCTATTGCGAAAATGTAGTCGATTGCCAATAAATTGGATTATTTTAGAATTTGGTCATAAGGTATAAACATTAATCAATGTGTTGCTGTAACCAGTTGTTCAGTGGTATTGCTTCTGAACTATGTCTGAGGTACCACAAATAGAAGTTCACTCGGGTCAAACATGAGTTAGCCAGAATATAACAGATACATATGTGCATTATGCGTTTAGCAGTGTATACTGTTTATTTAGGAAACATAACCATTAGTGTTGGTAATCAGGGAGTGTAATCTATGCGAGTAAATATGTAATATATGTAATATTTTAATCTCCCCATTTTTAAGCTTTATTAGTAAGTAGGACCCCCAGCATTTATTTGCAAAGGAGCCCCAAAGTCTTAGCTACGCCACTGCGCTGTAGCTGAAGCACCATTGTGTTTGCATGACATCAAGGGAGATAACTGAATATGACATTTCAAAAATCGACAAAAGTACTGAAAATTCTAAGCCAATAATAACGATTACCTCGGAAATGGCCTTGGCCAGAAAAAGTTATTTGAAATAAATTGTGTGTTGAAAGATCTACATTTTTTGTGTAGTAAGTTTATGCAAGTAAAAGTATATATTTTGTGGAAAAAAGTTACAAATCTGCAAGCTCAGGTAAATGGAACATCCCTTCATCCTCTGTTCGAGGGTACAGTTCTATAATTGAGCTTAGTACCATGATAATAAAGCGAAATCTACTCTCGCAAATTAGTTTGTATCCTATAAAATAAGTAAGCAAAACGTCGTTCTTTTATCCTTTGCTTTTGCTACTGTTAATTCAGTTTTCTTTGACAGTCTGTAAGACTGATGCAAATTACTTGATTACTTTTGCAGTGAGGCCATAAAAATTAACTGCGAGTTGCAACAACGGCTAAGGCTATTATTTTCGGATTAATGCAGTTATTTAGCTGCCGAGATAGAAACGCTATCGGTTGATAGTGTCGTTTTGAGAGATAATTATGATAGGCGTAAGATAAATGGATTTTTTCCCATTAAGTCATTTCCGTAGTTTCTCCCACTCATGTAACTAGAATACATGTTGGAAATAGTAAATCTATCGCCATAAAAAAGTTATAAAGCTTTGGAAACAATCGTTATTATAGTGGGCGGTATAATTTCACTGTCTTATTATCGACCTGAGTGTGTCGATTGCATTAACATTTAAAGCACGTAATGGAGTGTCATTTGTTTTTTTGTTTGGTATCCGACTGCGCAGTTGTTTCGATTCAACTTTGTTGAAATTTGCAGTGTGTACATTATTTTGTTGTAGGTAACCAAAAAACGATTTGTCAGTTAGTAATCTTTTTGCAAATGAAATCACCTTGTTACTCAACTTGCCGAACAGCTGCCCGGTATTCAAAACCGGCATTAGTTTTTCTCCCCTCTTTTCAACGGAATACGCGTTTGAGATCCCCTGAATCAACAAGAAATTAAAAAAAAAAAAAAAAAAAAAAAAAAAAAGCCTGTTCATGTGCCTATGAGCACAATAACTCTAAAACGAAAACTCGAATGAATATCCAGTTTAGTAACTTAGTCCATCGTTCAAAGATGCAACGTGAATATTTTCATTTTCGCGAGTTTTCACTCACCTCCTTTAAGTGACATTAACATTCTATTATGTTCTATTTTTCACAACCCTTGTAACATTATTATTATTATTATTATTATTATTATTATTATTATTATTATTATTATTATTATTATTATTATTATTATTATTATTATTATTATTATTATTATTATTATTATTATTATTATTGTTGTTGTTGTTGTTGTTGTTGTTGTTGTTGGTACAAATATCACTTAAGATATATGTATATAATCCAGAATAATATTTTTTTTCGAGATATTCGCCGTTGTTTCGGTTTTCCAGTACTTTAAGCAATACACTTTTATGTAATCTCTTACTTCTGTAGAATAAACGTAGAGTATGTAAATACCAAAGCATGCATGTATAAAACAGTGGACTATCAAGTCAGCCTCCTGAATCAAATACAGTCTAAACAATACTGAGTTTTGTGTACTTATTTGAAACCATTTCTGCCAGCATTTATCATGAATACCAAGAAGTAGATAGAGAAACAAGTTTTTGAATGAATATATTTTAGAAGAGATGTGAAAACAAATGCTAGTGGAGAAAGCAAGTTCATGTGATTGTAATTCATCGGATTTGCTTGTTTTTCTTGAGCTCCTTGGCGTCGCTTAAAAGCATTTGGATGTTTCCATGTTTTTTTATGCAATTGTGAAGCCCGTATTGATTACCTTTATATTGTTTCTAGGTAAGCATTTATTGTGAATAAAAGTGCGGATAGAAGAACTCTCTTTAAATTATATAAGCGATACACATTTATATGCCTAAATCGCAGTCTGAGAAGGAAATAACCAATCATTCATTGGCGATAAATGTAACTTAGAAATGACTAATATATGTTACATCACATCCGGGTGTATCAACTGCAGTTAAACAGCTAATTCGGATATTAAATGCTACTAAAACATTTTGAATAGCTACAGATTTATTAATGTTAATAAAACATCACATTATTTGTAACTTCGTACAAACATTGGTATATCTTAGTAATGAACAAATTATATAGTTAAGTTATAGGGTATTTTGTTCATGGACCAGCGTGATTTTGCGTCAATTTTAGACGCGTTTGAAATGTAGTGCAAAATGTTATCCCAATCCACACGTAATTTTCAGCTCTGTTTGCATTGGTCTATGAGTTGTTTCTTGCATACGGACAGAGAAGTGTTTCATCAACAGACATATTTGTACTCCTTGCTGTGGTACGAGCACCACATGTTGGGAACCATAAAGGCGTCACACTGACGGAACGTCAGGGTGTGTTGGTCATTGTCACATTTCTGTGTGGGAGGAACCATATGGTTCGGTCAACCAGTGACGTTACGAAGGAGGTATCTCCAGTTTAACTTACTCAGTTGCTCAGAGGAATTGCTTATTTGATATTCACTACGTTTGCGCGGGGAACTCAAATCGATTTGAGTCCGCCAAAGATGCTAACTTGTATTGTAGTCGTGACACGCTGCACGCTCGTCATTTGGTTTTCTTAGTAAAAGTGGTGTAATAAAACAAGTCACATTTATGATTTCTATAATCTCGCAATATATTCTTCTCAAAAATGTTCACTAACCTCAAAACTTACCTAAAATACACAGACAACATTGTTTGTATACGTTCACCAGCATAAACCAAGTGATCATCATAAAAGCTTGAATTATTTATGCTTGAGCCTAATGGATCTCGTTCCGGATCGAATTTAACAAGGAAACGCGGGTCGTATTAGGAGTGAGTTTGGACTCGAATCAATTTCAATTCCCCATGGAAACGTAGTGATTCACTCTTCCAGACTCTACAGACTACTGGAATGATTCAGAACAATATGGCGTCCAAACCTTTCAGCCTTTTTTATCATCACTGTTTAAAGTGTTCTCCAAATTATGAAACCCAGTTCAGTACTTCACTGAATTAAGGTATAGTTTGTAACGTACTTCCAAGTGAGTTTTTACTTTCTCTACCACGTATAGTAAGTAGGGGAAGTATTGTATTCCAACCAAAAATTCAGTAGCAAGATTTCACTGGCAATACATGCTTTTAGGCCCCTTTAATAAAAAAAACAAGCCTTTTTAGAAAAGATCTGTGTGTGACTGTGAACGCCTTAACTGAAAACTTTGATGTGTTGCACTCACATGACTTTCTCTACTCTTGTACTAACATTCTTACAAACTGTCATTCCTTTATCTTCATGGTATTTGAGATAAACATTTGCAAAAATTATCTTATTGCTTATTTCCTTGTAGGTACAAAGGGAATATGGGAATACAGTAGGCTTTGTGCGATAGTTAAATGTTTTAAAGCTTTGAGAGTCCGTTCTCTTTGCACGGCTAACATATAAAAAATGAATAACGATCTTCCATTTGACGAAAGTTTGTTTTCAAAATTCGCACAAGTTACAAGGAATATCTCCGAAATGGTTCAGTCTATAACAATTTTATTTGGACATAAATTGTGTGTTTTAGCAAGTTCTACATTTTTGTATAATAGTAAGATTTGTCTGACCGCCTCCGTAGCGCAGTTGGTAGCGTACTTTCCTCTAGCGCGGAGTGCCCGGGTTTGATCCCCGGTACCAGCATGGGGATTTTTCCCCCGCTGGGAGGTCTGGTACGGGGTGCACTCAGCCTCGTTAGGTCCCTGAGGGGCCAATTGAGGAGCTACCCGCATAACTGGTCGGGAGGGTTCGGGACGCTGACCACTGCACTCCACCAATGAGGTCCCAGTTCGAATCTCGCTTGGGGTAAGTTGTCCGGATGTTTTCTTCCGATGTTTTCCCTTATCCTGAGAAGACGAATGTCGGCTAACTAAAAGCTCTATGGACCTCGGGCTCATTTGAGCATCATTTCACCCGTTTCAGTCATTCGCCGTCCGATATGGCATTAGGTTGGAGTACGTTGATACACACACACACACACTCACACACACACACACACACACACACACACACACACACACACAAACACACACACACGCGCGGGCGCGCGCGGACCTTTTTCTAAAAATGCCTTTTTTTAATTCAGGAGTCTCAAAACATATTCCCGCTGAAATCTCGACATCGAATATTTGGGTGGAATACAATACTTCCTTTACGTACTATACGTAGTTGAGAAAGTAAAACTTAGGTTTATACCACTGGTTTCTAGAACATTAAAACAAAACGCCAGATTTGATATTAAAAATCAGTTGAACACTGTAAGAGGACGTACGCAGCGAGGAACAAAGAGGGCTGAATGTGAAGAAGGTGAAGGAGAGAGAGAGAGAGAGAGAGAGAGAGAGAGAGAGAGAGAGAGAGAGAGAGAGAGAGAGAGCGGAGGCTTGTACCGTCGTCAACTTCTAATCACGTATACTGCGTCGTGTGAAGCATTTAGCATAGGATAATAAAATACGCCTTTGAAATCTAATAACTAGAAACTAAAATATGTCACACTGAAATGTAAAAAATAATGTTTAATAACGTAACATTGAAAATACATTTTCAGGTAAATTGGCTGGAAATTTCAGAAAATCACATTTTCATTGTAGATGGAAATTATTTAGCTGTTTCCCTAGCATTTCTTTATGAAATTACTGATGTTACCAACCAACAGTTGTGCTAACACTGTGGAGAAGTACGCCACTGAACGATAGCCAGCTAGGATTAGGGGAAGCCAACATAACTTCACCCTCCACATTTGGGGGAGGTCTCAGACTGTGGGTAATTAAGACGGTGTAGGTAGCACAGTTCATCCCTATGTAAGGCGGTAGAACTGAGAACTAAAATCTTAAAAAATGACGAATTATCAAGGGCGAAGCAGGGGAAAAAATTAGGTTGACGGAACTGCAAGGAGGAGGTGATGTAACCAAAACGATAATAACTCGATCAACAGGTGATAATCTTGCGTGAGTGAAATAACTTTGTTAAATTTATAATTTTCTCCTTAGTCTCCCGTCACTCTAAGTAGGTAATGTTTCCCATGATTATTCCACTCATACGGGACTTGGTTGAAACTAACCAATCATGTGCATAGCAATTTCAAAATTCAACCAATGACAGCCTTCATTCGCGAAAAATGTACATTATCACCTCCTCTGAATTTTAATTATCAATTCCTCTGCTTTTCTTATGCTATGATCAGGTTAGAGAAACAGCTGACGTACGTTGACGTAACAGCGCCGCTATTCAAATGTCAAATATGGCTGACTTGCTTTGGTGATGAAATAGATGAAATAATTCGAAGAGGGAAATCTCAGAACACAGAATACAATAGGAAATATGTTTGCAATCAGTTTTACAAAGTTTGTATTCAAGGAAATGATAAATTAACAGCAGATGTTTCAACTACCGACATTGCGAACATCTTAATAAATTGGAGCATCTTGTAAGCTGTTCCGATGGACGCTGATGTATGTATGCCTGGTACATATTTCTTTTAAGAGGTTAGTAGTTACAATACAACATTTAAATAACATTTCATTGACTGTATCACCCTTTAATTCGTGATAGTCAAATTCTCTAGATAAATTGACAATCACTCCTGGCATTACTTATGATAGTTTCAGGAAGTACAAACGGTATGTAAGTACATAGTATGTAGAGAAAGTATTGCCTTCCACCCAAATATTAGATGCCTAGATTTCACTCGAAATACTTATTTCTAAGTTCTTGAATTAAAAAAAAAAAAACTTTTGTATAAAAGCGTTCGTGTGTGAGTCTGCGTATACGTGGGAATAATTCAAAGTCGGTCAAATACCAAACTTGGTATTTAAGTTCAGTACCTGTAGAAGATGCGGCCTGAAGATGTTCAAGAAAATCCTCCACCCCAAACTACCTTTCACATTAAAGTCTTCGTAATTTTTATATTATCACAAACACTTCTAACATTTTGATTAAAATGCCATATGTTAAAGATATTTACATTACAGATAAAATGCATATCTTGAATTTCCTGCTAATAGCCTTGAAGTCCTCTTCCATCGGAAGAAATTTTATATAATCTTGTATATCTGGTAAACGTCAAACGTCAGTTTAAGTTTTCGTTAAAAGACACAATTTATGACAAATAAGGGTTTTTTTTTTTTTTTTTTTTTTTTTTTTTTTTTTTTTTTTTGACGTTAACTATTTCCGAAAAGTTCTTTGTTATTGCCTTGAATGTTCAAATAATCACACTGATGTCACGCAACAGTTCTTTCTCTGTAGTACTTACTCATTTTACTTTTTCTACTGGTAAGTAGGGGAAGTATTGTATTCCACCCAAAAATTCGATGTCGAGATTTCAACGGAAATACATGTTTTGAGGCCTCCTGAATCCAAAAAAAAAAAATCATTTTTAGAAAAAGGTCCGTGTGTGTGTGTCAGTCTGTGGGCAGCATAATTCAAAAACGAAAAGTCGGTTAAAAACCAAAGTTGGTATTTAAGTTTACTGTCTTTCAAGGATGCGACACGAAGATTTTGAAGAAAATAGCCCCACCCTAAACTACCCTTTACATGGAAATTTTTTGGAAAATTTTGATTTTCTTGAAAATGGCTATAACGGTTTTGATTAAAATTTCACATGTTTGAGATATTTGTATGACAAATGAAATGTATATCTTGAATTTTCTGGCTATAGCCCCTGTAGTCGTATTTACTCTGGACGAATTTTGCATAACTGGTAAACCGTTAGAGATAGACAAAATCTTGCTGTACAAAAACTGTAGACCTTGCTAAAATACACAATTTATGTCTCAATAAAATTTCTTGTAGGATGAACCATTTCGAAGATATTCCTTGTTATGTGTGGGAGTTTCAGAAAACAACTTTAGCGAAATGCAACAACGTTGTTCATTTTTTTACATTTTAATCATGCAAAGAGAACGGAATCTCAAAGGTCAAAAAGATTTGACTGTCGCACAAAGCCTTCTGTATTCTAATATCTTCCTTGTACCTACAAGGAAATAAGCAGTAAGATAATTTGTACAAATGTTTATCTTAACTAACATGGAGATATAGGAATAAGAGTTTGTAAGAATGGTTAGTGCAAGAGTAGAGAAAGTCATGTGAGTGCAACACATCAGATTTTTTATTTTTAAGGTTTTACTTCCTTTAATCATTTGTCATATCGTACGATGAATGAAGTAGATGAAATGATGCTGAAATTAGCCCAGGTTTATAGAGCTTATACTTACACGACATTGGTGTCTCATGACAAAGGTAAACCCCGGAAAAAGCCGTATCCAGGTAACTCACCCTAACCAAGATTCGAACTCGGGACCTCTGGAATGTGAGACAGGCGCTCTACTGCATACCACACATGTGGGTAATTTATTCAATTTTGTGGCGAATTTTCCGGCTCTGTAAGTTAATAAACGAGCCAATAAAGTCAGAAGCCTGTTTTATTGAGCGTGCCCGAGTTTTGGTGTAAAGATGTTGTGTTGTGTATGACCTCGTGCAGTTGATGTGGGCCATGCATTTCAGCTTTTTTAACCTCTATGTGTAAGTTGTTGGATTTGACACGGCCTTCATATATCTCTGTCACTCCAGCAGTGCGGGTCATGGCTTCAGCAAGGTCTGTGTTCTACTGGACACAAGTGTGTGGCGGAACATCGCGTGCAATTACATATCTCACTCTGGACAAACCCAACAGTAACTATATACATCATCTGACGAAGGCCATAGAGTTTACAATGGCCGAAAGCTCAATGTTTTTAAACCTCACACGGCTGTAATAATATATACATCAGTAAAAGTCATACTCATAACAATACATATTGCATAAGGGTTCAACACCTTGGAAGATAATTCACCCATATTGCGTTTTAATTAGCGTTGTTTTTCATATGAAAACGATGTTGCATTGTCAACAAACCATGCCACTTTTCTTCACTGCCAACTGAAATCTGCTCAAGTGGCTGTTTTGTAATGCAGCTTAGCAAACATCGCTTGCGTGCATTCCATAACGATGCTCATGAGTTATCGATTATTTGTATAAGCTTAAGTTTGGTGTTCTTACTTTTTCTACTAAATTAAACCCCGGCGCGAGAGCCCATGAAAACCTGTATGCAGAATGAAGAGAACTTCAGACTATTCACAGAAAATTCAACATATACATTTCATTTGTCATGAACAATATGTAATTTAATAAAAAGTTGTTAGAGCCATTTATGAGAAAATCAACTTTTTGAAGCAAAGGTTAGTCTGGGATGAAGGATGTTCTCCTTGGAAGTTACTCAACTAAATATCAAGTTTGATATTTAATCGACTTCTCGTCCACAGGCGAGTAACACTTTTATTTAGGGGGCCTCTAAACCTGTATTTCCGCTGAAATCGTGGTATTAAATCTCTGGATAGAAAGCAATACCGTCTCTACCTGTTGTATACGTAGGTTATTCAAAGAGCGTAGGCATATTTCTAACATTCGTGTTTTTCCTTTGTGTTTTACATTCTCACAGAAGTGTTTATTGTGATCGATTGCCTGACTGCTGTGGTTTTCAGCCTCCCATTCAAATTTCATTATTTTAATTAGCACCTCCTCTGTCTTTGTAATGTTAAGATGAGGTTAAAGAATCTAGCTGCACTGTGCTACAGATGAGCAATAGCTGACGTAACAGCGCCGCTATTCAAATGTCAAATATGGCTGACTCTCCCTTATCTAATACTGAAATAGATGAAATAATTCGAAGAAGGAAACCTCAGAACACAGAATACAATAGGAAACATATTTAGAATCAGTTTGACAGATTTTGTCTAGAACGAAATTATAAATTAACAGCAGATACTGCCAACTTCTGACATTGTCAACATCTTAAAACATTGGAGCATCAATATGGTAATCTTGTAGGCCGTACCAATGGACGCAGATGTGTGTCTTTTAAGAGGTTAGTAATTACAATACAGTGTTTAAATAGGCTATATCATTCTTTAATTTGTAAAATAATGTTAATAAATACCACTGTGAAAGTCAAATTCTGTAGATAAATTCTCGAGTCACGAAGGTTACAATAGTTGAATAAAAGGTACTTAAAGGAGATTGTGCATGCAAATCCCTGGAGTGTTGTGTTATACTCCAGGGTACACGGTAATGGCGCGTTCGTTGTACTGATGGACGTGAAGGAGGTGCATGCTCTCTCTATCTCAGCGATACAACCTACCTCCAGAGTTAGTGTAGGCCTTGGAGTCGGTAAAGAATTCCCAACGTGACGTTAAACCACTGAGTCATTTAAAACGGACGATAATAACTTTATCTTACGTGTTTCTAACGAGCCTCAAATTGTCATACGCATAATTGAAAATGACGTCACACAAGCAGTGCCTGAATTCATCACATTTTGTGAGTTAACAGAATCTGTAAGAGGCCATAAAGTAATAAAGTATGAACGATAGAATACGTCATGTTCAAATTCACTCTGGCAACGTGAAACGGTCATTTGATTTTCACAAATTAATTACCGGATTGTGTGAATAATCAGCGGCGCCGTGGCCGAGTGGTTAGAGCGCTCGCCTCTCCCAAGGGGCTGCATGTGGGAATTGTGATGGACAAAACAGCGTCTGGATGGGTTTTCTCCGGTTCTTCGTTTCCCCCGCCGTTCATTACACCAACTACTCGACAATCTTTCCTTTCATCCATTGCACCTGTATTTCATATCTTCCACTTTCCCCCACTTTATTTGTACTTTTCTGTTTTTCACCCATACAGTAAAACCTCGTTTATCCGGGCTAACTGCGACCAAAGATAATCGAAAATCCGGATAATTACAGTTTGATAAGGCACAAAAATAATCAGGTTGAAACAAACTTAATGACACGTGCCCTTTGAAAACTGAGATCGAGGGAGGTGTAGTGATCAAGGTCAACGTTTTCTTCCGGTGCTAGTGAGACATACCGCGTCAGCACCGTGTGACACACTACTAAATCTTTTATTAAACTCAACCGGCAGCATTTTACAGTACAGTATGTATTACCATAATTTATTGTAAAATTTAAGCAGGAACCGTACGTTGAATCAAACTAAAAAGTGAATATTTGGCGTACTTATAGCTACGTCCTTGCTATCACAGTTAAATGTATCTAATGTAAACATTACATTTAGAAAAAATATATACAAATCGTATCTGGATAGACCTAATTTTTTCTTGACTCTCATGTAAAAGGCAGTCCTTGGAGGGTTCTTGAAACTCTTCCTGTCGCATCCTTGAAACATCGTCTTCTCTAACTGCCAAGTTTCGTATTTAACCGACTTTTCGTTTTTGAGTTATGTTGTGCACACACAGACACATACATACCTTCTAAAAATGCCCTTTTATTGTTTCAGGGAGTGCAAAAACATGCGTTTGTGGTGGAAACTCTTGGAATTTTTGGGAGTAATGCAATATTTCCAATATTTTCTTTGGCCTCCTCGCAATCTTTCTTGGATGAAGCATTTTCGAGATATTCCTTGTTATTGGTTTGAACTTCAAATACACTTTTCTGAAATAGGCAGTCGTTATTCATCTTTATTATTCATGTTATTTACTTTTATAATCAACTGCTTCAAACTGCAACACTCAATGCATTAATACGCTCTTCATTTGGCAATTACGAATATCATTTGTTTAATCGGCGCCATCTTGTGTGGACAAGCCCAAACATATTTGACACCAATATGTTTACATCTCACGTTTGAAAGCTCCAATGCAAGCAAATTCACAAATAGCACGAAAGGAATTCGATAAGTTGGCATATCAGCGAATATTCTTGCGGAATGTGGCACTGCGAAGACAGACGACTGCGACCAGCAAGCGACTTGCAGTGAACTTGCATATACATATATTTGTGCAGTTAGTGCTTTGTTTGAATGTGTGACTCTTTCACCAATGATACTAGCCGCTTGGGAGCACTTGTCACAATAGATGGTCCAGGCAGTGCCGAATTCAGGCCTAGGCAACCTAAGCAATTGTTTATTACTGTTAATACAACTCAGTTACATTTTCACTATAGTCCTATATCGTCGTCAATAGCTTAAAGTAAATCACAGCCTGCCCTTCAGAAATCAGTTTTGTTTCAATAATGAATGTTTCAAACTGTTAACGATTATATTTTAGATTATTAGTATTCTATGAGCTTAGTGAACTATTGTAAGCACAGAGAATATCTAGGATGTTTATCCTAATATAATCGGGATAAACTTTTATCACACGTGTACACATTTCGTTTTAGGTTAAAACCGACAGTCAAATTTTTAAACAGTGGGTCACTGGGTGTTGGCTTTGAATTCCCATGCTCTTATGCAACATTGTACCTATAAGGAAATATGTAATAAAACAATAAGTTAAAATGAAGTACTCGTAGATTTGAGAAGAAGCGTTTGTAACAATTTTGTTGAAAAATATGTGGTGAAAATCTCGTGAATGAAGCTTACGAGTACCTATATATTCGAAAAGTTTGATCACATTTTAGCTATAGTACTAAGTTTCTTATTTATTTAACCAACTTTTCAATTTTTAGTTATGTTGTTAACAGACAGACACATATGGACATATTTTTAAGGTGTTTTTTTTTTCTTCTTTTCTTCTTTCTGAGTTACTTTTATTTAACTGGTAAACCGTAAGAGATAAAATCTTACTACATAAGAAGTATAGATCTCACTAAAACACACAACTTGTCAGATAGATTTTTTTGTGGAGATAAGCGTTTTCCAGGTATTCTTTGTTATTTGTGTGAATGTTCAATATCTTATACCTAGTCATTTAGCGACCAGCTCAAGGATTAAAAGGTTTGACAATCACTTAAGCCTGCTGTATTCACCTATTCCCATTGTATCTAAAAGTTTATCTCTATTAACATGAAGCAGATGGAAGAATAAGCGTTTTCAAGTATAGTTATTACAAGGATACGTAGAGAAACTCATGCGAGTACACATCCCTGTTTTAGTTCCGGAATTCGAAAGGGAATTTTTAATTCATAAACAAAGGAACATATAACTACAAAAGATTCCGTGTTGTATACAGTTCATTTACATCGATTTGTTACATAATATTAACTTTCTAACCTCAACAACGTTTAAGCTCACGGTTGTTGAAGGATATTATTATCTATTTCACAGTTTTCTAACAAACAATAGCCTAGTTCAGTATAGGAAGTTAACATTAAATTAGAAATTGATCACGCATACGTTTAGTACCGCTATTTAAGTGAACACAAGGTATCATTGTTGCATATTAAGATGGGAGTTTCCGGCGGAAGTATACGTGTTATGTATATCCCGGCATGCAACGCATTCAAGTCCAACACGAAACTAACGTCGTTTCGACTTTCAGTTCTCAAGAAGATCGCGTTACAAACAGGTCGCTGCGTGCACATAAACAAATGACGGTTTATTGACTTCTAATAGACATGCGCAATTTACTCAATTATGGTTGAAAGTGGCGCAAAGAAAGTTGTGCTTACTCTGCCATTTGCTGTATTAGGTAGAACAAAATGTGATGTGTGTACTCACACGACTTTCTCTACTCGCAATTGCAGAAAATATGCTGACAAACACTTATTCCTCTATCTACTTCATGTTAATACAGATAAACATTTGCCGATATTGTCTTGTTGCGTATTTTCTTGTAGGTACACCGGGAGTATGGGAATAGTGGACTGCTATACTTCCCCTATTTACTATGATTAGATGTGTAGTGGAGAAAGCAATTAGGATAGTGGGTAGAGATGTAAACCCGTGCAGTGATTAGCAGATAGAGAGCGTTCGTTTCCTATGCATATTCATGAATGGAGAATGTCTAAATGAGTCACGCAGGTGGCTTGTGGTGTTGAACCAAGATTATTTTTATAGCTAGGTATACCAGTTTATTGCACGGAGGAAGTCCGTCTACAGTACTTAACAATATCCGGTGTGAACGGAAGTGCTGTCTGTTGTACATGCGCCCGCCTTAATCACCGTCTTCAACATCTACAATCTCAACCATGCCAAATGACATTTTTCCTGCCTTACACCAAAACAAAATACGTACGTCATTCTCTTATTTTAGAAGCGGAAAATAAAGAACAAAAGTTTGGTACGAATCATATTAGTCGCGTCGCGTCGCGTCGCGTCGCGTCGCGATAGGTTGACCTTATTCATCTTTTTCTCTTGGCCATGCAAAGAGAATGGAATGATAAAGCCATTACATAGCGACCAGCTTTAAAACATTTGAGTAGAGTGCTGTATTCTCATACTCCCATTGTACCTATAAGGAACTATGTAATACAACCATTTCTACAAATGTTTATTTCTATTAACATGAAGTAGTACAAGAATGAGTAGAGAAACTCATGTAACTGTGGAATGGTGGGAAAGATATGTACCACAGTAGTAAGGAAGCCGGAGACAACGTCAGGAATCTGTTAATTGTGTAAGACCATCATTAGCCATATAGATAAGTACCTCCACATTCCACATTGGACTCCATTAGGGTTTGTGGTCACCATTATGTTCACGATGACGTAAACCACGGTTTCTAACCTGCGATCCACGACCCCCTGCAAGAAAACAAAATAAAATATCGCACACATGACTTTCTCTACTCTTGTACTAACCATTCTTACAAACTCTTATTCCTATATCCTCTTCGTGTTAGTCGAGATAAACATTTGCAGAAATTATCTTATTAAACTATTGTATTTAAGAAATATTGGCATAAGACGTCACACTAATTTACATTTTGTCTCCACACACAGTTACTTCAGAATCTGTGTTCATTCACATTTAAAGGGAAAGAATGAGGAAAGATACGAGATATGATGTAGGAAGAGAAATCCTCTTTTCTCTTTATTAAAGATAATGAGGAAGAGGGATTTACTGAACTGGTTGCGTGGCTACAGAACTCTAATCTGGTCATGGGCGTTTATTACACGGAAGCATTGTTGCTCTTAGTAGTTAATTCATTTCTATATTTTATCCTTCGTGGAAAATCTAGCGACACAATTTTGAAACGGCGCGCGCGAATGGCTACACTTTTGCAAGTAGTTTCCTGGAGCCGTAACAGATCGCATACAGTGTTTCCTTATGGCCGCACACCGATAGCCCTCATCTATGACTAAATTCAAATTCAAAGTGCGCTTTTCACTGCTAAGAGATTCCAATGAGTGGGTAGAACAGCAAGACGAATGTATGTATTGCCTACTGGTCCAACGTCTTTAAAAGACTTGTGAGATTTAACAAATAAAAAATTATCTTTTTTTCTCAGAAGTACAGCGACGTGTGTGTATATTTTGGAGTTTTGCAAACTATGTTAGGACATGCAAGATAAACTTACAGTACAGTTTTGTGTTTTGGAGCGCAGGTTATTGTATCTTATTTCTCCTCAAACCCTTCATCCGTTAACGATAACCAGAACGACCACGGCAATGAGAATAATAAAGTATATTATCGATCAGCTTATCGATAAGAAGTGGAGGTATACATATTGGGCATTGGAAATTCATTTGTTTCTAACTCACCAACTGTATTTTTTTTCTATCTTGCGACTGGAGTGGGCTCTAGCGAGGCTAGCGTAAAATACGCTCTTACGCTAGCCTCGAGAATGTGAACGAGAAAGTTAAAACTTGGCCAGAACTTCTCTCCCGTTCACGAGGTCCGGGAAAGCTCCCGATCAGTTGTGAACACTGTCTTATGAATATATGTATTTATGGTTGCCGTTACCGATGGTTGTGAACCAGCGTTTACTGCTTGTTATAAGTTAGAAAAGCAAATCAGGTTAACTTATAATTTATTTATAAATAGTGCAAGCAGTTATAATTACGTTATTTGGCAGTTGCTTCTAATGGAATGTTAGACAAATTTGATTTCCAAAGAGAGAATTGTATATGTTCTAGATTTAGAATATCACTTACTGTGAACTGCAAACTGCTTGCATGAGAGCGTGAATACAGCGGAGAGTAATAAAACTTGTGTTGTCGAGGTATCTCTCCATTTATCTTTACAGAGAAGAATGAAATCATGGGAAACTCCAGCATTACCTACTGTATTTGAAAACTGTGTGACATTTCAATCAACACATTTATGTGTTACAGGTTATAAAAGTAGAGTTAAGTTATTTTGTTGGTCTCGTCTTCTCTGGTCAACATTATTACTTTCACCACCCTTATTTCCTTGCACCCCTCGATATGTTTGGTTGCAGCCGTGGGTTACCGTGTGTGACGTAACAACGTCTTGTAATGTACTGCTGGCGTTACCAACCTAGTATCGGCTTCTGCACAGTTTGGCCCTATATAGCACAAACTATTTAATGGCAACTCCCAGGAATTCAACATGACCGACATTTCACTGAACTGAAGTACTGCCAACCTTACGGTGGGATTTAGTCGTATCAAACTAGACAGAAAACCCTATTTGGAGATCTTGTTTTGAAATAACACTTTCCAGTACTAAATATGGCATCCAGTTATATTTAGACTTTTTGTTTTGAGTTGTGCTGTTTTCAGACACTCAGGCGCGCGTACGTTCTAGAAGGGCTTCCTTGTTTTCGGTGGATCTCAAAACTAGCATTTCGGTACATATCAATAGAGAGGTAGAGAAATAATGTAATATTTGGTTGGAATATTCGAATAATGTAATCACTGCAATGTTAATTGGTTAGATTTTGGTTATCTCGTGAGCAGTTCATACAAGGAAGGTGTGATATCAAGGTATGTAGATCTCCTGAATGGTCTACAACATAACGATAATTGGAACCATTTTAGGTGAATATTTGCCCTGATTATCAAAAATTAGAATAAAAGTAAGGTATGTTGTTGAATAGCTGACTTTTTTCTGCATAGATTCGTTCACCATTAGAAAATGCTGTACAGGTTCGGTAGGAAATACATAACATAAACGAATAACAAAACTTGATTTGAAGTCATTCTGCCAATATTGTTTCGTAAGCTTATAATTCAATTTCAGCTGGGTACTCATCACTCTCCGATCGTGGATATGTTACGAAAACCTGATTTATGTACATATATCGATATGAACCACCATTAAGAGCATCATCAAGCCAAAGAATTCAGTTACAATGCAAGTTTCAAACTTACAGTTGTGTGTAATGTACTGCTATTGTGATGCGTTGGAGATAAATAAGGAAAACCTTATTAATTTTAACACAAAAGGAAGCTTTATTATAACTTTTCACTCGTTCTTCATAGATTTAGCTTTATAACGTGCTTCAGTTATTTTTTCAACAAAAACTTGAACCCAGGGAAAGGAAGTGCCAACTTAGGAAACAAAAGCAGCGAAACCCTACAAAAACATGCTAATTCGTTACAGGTGCCAATGTTTTGTATCATGCGTTAGAACAAATGTCTTACATGTCAATTTCTCGTAATTTCGCTCCTTTCAATCAGTCTGTGGCTAATATGCGGTGGCGGCTTATTATCGGGCCAGTATGGTACCTAGTTCATTGAAAATCTAATTCAGAGACACTTTTGGAAGAAAGATGCAAGTCCTATGGGAGACGACTCTTGATTCGTGGAACCACAGCAGATCTTCGTCCCTAGGCTCCAGGAACTAACGGAAAATGATGTAAAAATGCGTGAGCCTGAGAGTGAATGTGTGCAAAGATGGTACTGAGTCTAAGTTCATGATGTACCTATATATCTCAGAGTTTGTGTTGGGCGTTCACTGTAGGCCTTAGAACTTCATT
This sequence comes from Tenodera sinensis, assembly GCA_030765045.1. NCBI lineage: Eukaryota > Metazoa > Arthropoda > Insecta > Mantodea > Mantidae > Tenodera > Tenodera sinensis. Next base: position 12,060,368 of record CM060965.1, read on the forward strand.
TTCAAAGAGCTATAGATGATTAATTTTGCTGGTGGCTGCACGCCCCTAAATTGGACAAGTACGTGTGATTACGGATGAACAATATCAACACGTACTCAGGATATGGCAATATTTTGCAAAGCAATAGACGGAATAATAGGAATACACAATGTAAAAATCATGGTTCAGGAATCCTGTGTTCTCAATCCAGGATACTAGAGTATTTAGCTGATATCTGTAGGTACGTATATCGTGTGACAGACAGACACACCTACACATTCACTGTGATAATCTGAGCCAAATCACCAAAGGAGAAATTTCTGTATGACACAATCGTTAGTTCTCGCTTCAATGACTGGGTCCGTAGCTGCTTGCGAAAACCGGTATTGCTTTGTTTCTTTTGTTTACACTCAGCCAGAGCCTGCTGTATTACGTTACTCCAGGGGGCCGTGAATAAATCTGCATATTATATTGTTGTGAAGAAATGTATACTAGCTTAGCGAAATGCACTCAACTTTTTGTTTGTTTATTTGCTACTAGATGCCTGACTTGCGGAGGTGTACTTGCACCTCCTACGGGAGAAACATGTACTACCGGTGAAGTGTTGATATCGAAAACTTTTCTACATGGTAGAGAAAGAAACAAATCTGATATGTTACATTTACGTGAGTTTCTCTAGCTTCTATCAATTATTAATGGCTTTATAAACTATTCTTACGAACATTTTAACAAATAAGATATACATAGATAGATCTCGAATTTCGTGTCAGTAGCCTTCGCTGTGATATTTCGCCGTATTTCCTTGAAATGTTAGGAATTTTGTGTGGATATGTGAAGTGGCACACGACGAGCGGAAAATTGCGACACGCTGATGAAGAAGACCTCATTAGAATGACATGCCGGTTGCATTTCACGGTTGAAGGAAAAACCCCAGTGTTTGACCTAGCCGCGGCTGGCGATGAACACGGGACCGTGAGGTGGGAGGTATGTATGTATTTCCTGCCAGCTATGCGTCACACCACCATTGTCTCCACTTATGGCTTTTAATGCATTTCTGATGTAGCCTTTCTGGTTGGCACGGCAACTGGCGTTCGTCTTAAACAACGAGTGCCCCGGTCAACGAATCTTGTAAAAAAACAGCAGTAGGTAATATGTAAAAATGGATCTATTTGGTTTTCTTCCTCAGAGCGCTTCGGTCAGGAACCAATCAGAGCGTTCTCTGTGGTCACGTGCTTACAGCCGCTACGAGCAATATAGTATTTCACCAAGGACTGCGATGGTTTGAAACAAACACATTTCCATAGCGAATTGAAATCGATTTCAGTCCTTATTCTGGATTGAATAATGCATGGAAACGCAGATTCAGATCGAACCGAATCTTTGGATCTGATCCTGTTAGAAATTTTACATGCCCTTACAAAACAGTGATTTACATACTCTTAAAATTAACAGTGATTTTATAGCAGTTCATTTATAAGTCTGTATACGTGTCTTTAGCTCGCGAGAAGTGCATACCTTATCTACTAATGACATCATGCACATACACTCATACGCCTTCTGTTTCCCTTAACAAAGAAAGGTCTTATCGGGCGTGATTAAATGAGCTTTTTCTTCCTCATGTAGCTATATATTAGAAACATTTTTACAAGTTACTGCATTTAGTTTCTCTACCACGTACATTGCAGTCTACCTAAAAATAAGATACCGAGATTTCACTAGAAATGCACGTTTTGAGAGGTTTTTGACACGTATGTGAACAGCCTAACTCAAAAACCAAAAGTCGGTTAAATGTCAAACTTAGTATTTATGTTCAGCATCTTTCAACGATGTGACACGAAGATTTTCAGGAAAATTCTTCAAGGGGGGGGGGGGGGGGGTCGCTATTAGACTAAACCAAATAGAAAAAAAAGCATACTGTATTCCCCTCGTACCTTCTAGAAAATTAGTAATAAAATAATTTATACAAATATTTGTCTCGACTTACATGAAGAAAATGGAGAAATAAGAGTTTCCAAGACAGTACAAGAGTGAGTAGAGAAAGTCACGTGAGTGCACACATATGTATGTCACAGTTACGTTAATTAAAGGTTTAATGACAGCATACAGGTAATGATGATGCTGCATATAGTAAACAAAAGAGGACAAGACAGTGTGGGATGTCCCCAATTGGATGATGATTCAGACACGCAGTAGGAAAAGCACGCCTGGCCAGACCAATCCGAAACAAAAGAAAAAGGACAGGAAATGGCTTGCTAACGAACTGCAACGGTTCTAGCGTACGTCCGTCCGTCAGTCAGGCAGTCCCTTCACCTTATGCAGCCAAGCGTGTACCTGCATTATCACCTTCCTCAATACCACGTCCAAATTCACCCCATTAATTGCATACTTTCTTACCTATGTATTCTGTTCAACAATTCCAAGTTAAACACCAAACTTTGTATATCACCACACAAAAATATTAATGTCGTTAAAACACACCATTTATGTCGAATATCTACTCTTTTTTTTTTTGTGGAGTGAACCATTTCCGAGATATTCCGACTTATTTGTCTGAATGGTTACTTACGGTTTTCTCAGAAGGAAGTCATTCATTTTTCATCTCTTGGATATGCTAAGAGAACGGAATTTCAAAACCATCACATAGTAACCAATTCTTAAACGATTTAAGTATCATTTAAAGTCTACTGTATTCTGATATTCCGCTTATGAGGCAGTTTGTACAAATGTTTATCTTAACTAACATGAAGAAGATATAGGAATAAGAATGGTCAGTACAAGAGTAGAGAAAGTCATGTGAGTGCAACATATCAGATGTGTTTAGAATTTTTTGTTTCTACAATCTTTATGTTTCTCATATACTTTCTAATTTTCTGCAAGCTGATTACTACAGTCGTAGTGGGATCTAAACTGTTGGGCTTTTCGATCTTTGGGGTTTTATTCTTTGAATTCACGCTTTCATTCATACTTCCAGACTCAGGGAAGGATGAGGAATAATCCTGGCTGGAGTAAAATTCCTACCCCCTGCCGGGAATCGAACCCGGGACCCCTAGCACAGCAGGCAGGTACACTACCAACTGCGCCACAGCCATAATCTTTGTTTGTTTGTCCTTAGAAATCTTAAATATTTACTCATGCAAGACTTTTAACGGGAAAACTAACGGTGAGCTTTACAGCTCCTAATTTTAGCTCATGAACGACTGAGAAATATTTACCATTTACATGCTCTGTAAAGTAGTAGTGTGTAGCCGGCCGGGCGGCTGGATACCTAGTATTAGATGTGATTGTGCTATAACATGAGATGAGGCCCTGAATATTGCAACACGTGTTGCTGATCTTGAACCAGAATCACACTTCGCGAACACGCAGTAGGCAAGTACGTACATTTTTATTGCGTTGACAGGACTTGTGTTGGAACCGGTTTTATACCATCCAAAATTGTTACATTTGCGTATAATGATGGCGTACGTCTTTCACGAGCAATAAAAGCATCCAGCAAATTAGAAAGTGACCTCAAGCTATAATCTTGCACACCTTGACCTCCGGCAATATCTTGTGTTCGTCTTTCTGCTGTCTTTACCTAGCAGACCTGGTAGACCAAGTATTGCATTCCACCCGAAAACTCGATACCCACATTTCACAGAAAATGCATGTTTTGAGGTCCTCTGTATCCAAAGAAAAAGAGTATTTAGCTCCATTGCATTTAGCAGTTCTAAAAGGGAAATTGTTGACATGGGCGGAGAACAGCTAGCGCAGGTAGACTTGACTGGAGGGGACGATCAGGTAGATTCTTCCCCGAGGAACACATTACATTCCTTAATGTGAATACTGAACAGGGGGAGCGCAAAGTCCAGGGAAATTGCCTACGTGTCTTTGGTGCAGCCGGTATATGCTATCCACTTATTTCGTAGCAGGAGTTGGGTTGCAATGTGGTATGAGGAGACCGCTTGCAGATAAACTTACCTGATAAACTGATCGATCTCTACGCAGCCATACAACTCAGGTACATAGAGAGTGACGGACGTTCAGTTCACACAATTAATGGCTTGGCAGACCACGTGACCTTGCTCGTCATTGTGTCTGTGGGAAAGCAGGCCACACACTCTCTCCGTGTCGGGGTCGAGGGTTCAGTCCTCATTACTACACTAAAAATGTACAGTTGTTAAAGTACACAATTTATGTAAAATACATTTTTTGGAGTTAGCCATTTTTGAGATATTCCTTGTTGTTGGTTGGTTCGCAATAAATAAAACACTTGGCCACCGCTACCGGCAATCGAACCTGGAACCTCTGGGTTGAGAAGTCAGAACGCTAAACATTCGACCACAGAGACGGTCTATGTATATTTTGAATTTTCTCAAATAGCGTTTAAAACCATCTTTATTCAGAGTGAATTCAGCATAACTTAAAACTGTAACAGTCGAAGAAAATCTTACTGCAGGAAACATGCACATCGATTTCAATCCGTCAAAAATAATAACTTCTATTGTACTCGTAACACGCTGCATGCTCGTCATTTTGTTTTCTTAGTGAAAGTGGTGTAATAAAACACAACAATAAAGCCACTTTATTGTTTCTATAATCTCGCAATATGTTCTCAAAAACATTACTAACCTCAAAACCTACTTAAAGATACACAGAAACAAATTTTTACAGGTTCACCAACATAAAACAACTGACCAACATAAAAGTTTGAATTTTTTATGCTTAAGCCTTCCGCATCCTAAATCGATCTCATTCTGGATTGAATTGAACATGTAACCGCGGATTGTATTGAGAATACGATCGGACTCAAATCGATCTCAATTCCCCATGGAAACGTAGTGATGTCGATCTCGTAAAAATATAGTTTATTCGACTTCTTTGAGGCCTTAACCACTTACGAGATTGTCGTTGTTTTGAATTTTTTTTAATACTTCCTAAGATTTTGAAATGTTAAGCAATTATTGATATGTTTCTCGTGAGCATACTAAGAATATGGAATTCACAGCCGACACTTCAAGAACCCACGTTTTCAACATTTGACTATCATTTCAGACTCCTACATATTGTATCTACAAGCAAATATGTAATGAAACTTGTTTATGTGAACATTTATCTCCATCAGCATGAACTGGACAGAAGAATAAGCTTAGGTTAGACGAGTGGTTAGAGAAATTGACGTGAATGTATCATATACATAAGCTGCCGTTTCTATCGATACAGACAGATAAAAGTGAATCACGTAAAATGCATGACGGTCGACCCCGTTCTCGTAGGCAACACTCTTGGCTAATCTCTCCTGCTGCATTTCGTGCCAGCGCGCATGCTTATTAGCGGTCAGGAAACACGAATCACGGCCGTGATTGACAATATGTAATCACAGAAAAACAAAAGAGAAACAGATACCATTTTCGCGGCCTACTCTCTTATTACACGGCGTTAATGCATTATGCAAAATAATACCAGAGGCCTCTGCAGTAGCAAGTTTTGTGTCGCTCGCATTTCGGTTTCACTGCCGCATAAATTATAAGTTAAACGTGTTTAATTTGGGATTACTTCCTGTTGTAATGCCATGGTGGGCTCCAAAACGCTTGGACAAAAATGTATTTACGATCGCTTCAACAAACAGGTTTCTGTTGTCTGCAAAATGTAAATTGTTGGTGGTTAAAGGAATTTTTTGCGAAGAAAAGAAGGCGTAACAGCTAAACTTTAGAGCAAAACAAAACTGCGGTCATCGGGAAATCCCAGAGGAGATATCTGAGCCAAGACCAATGTACCAGGATCATATTGAAGTCGTGAACAACCGTGTTTAAAAATCTTATCTTCGTGTACGTTATTCTCCGTGAAGAGAATTCTCGGGAGTTCTTTGGCAGTATTCTCTGAGGTCCTCTTTAATCTGAATGACTTTTCTATAACTAGTAAAGTGTAAGAGATACACAAAACATGCGCGTTTCGTTAAAATACACAATTTATGTCAAATACATTTTTTGTGGAGATAACATTTCCAAGATATTCCTTGTTATTGGTTTGAGTTGTCAAATATTATACTTTTCTCAAATAGAAAGTCGTTATTCATTTTTTTCTATCTTGGCTATGCAAAGAGAATGAACTTTTTAGGCCATCACACAGAGACCAGATCTTAAATTATGTTTACTATCTCTTAAGAGAATTCGAAATGTCCCATCTCTCCAATGTTAATAGATGTCGCATTATCATTATCAGTGGTATTTCTACAGTTGACTGAGAAATAAAACTGATTTTCTTCGCCAGAAGCAAAGTTATGATTTTTTAATTGCAATGCTTAGATTTTTATACAAATATAAGGTGTTTAAAATTTATAAAAGAACAACTATACCTGACACATAAAACACTTTTCACTAAAATAAAGCTTATTTAGTTGCAAATGTGTGATAAAAACATCAGGAGATTAAACCAGTAATTTTCAGAGATAATTAGGCATATGTATAGAACATTATTAGTTCAGAAACTGTAGCTAAACAAGACGAGAAAGCCTAAAAACCTATATGAAGTTTTATTTTCAATAACACTTTTAATATATTTACTATTAACATACTTCTATGAAGCTTATAGCAAAACGAGCGGAGTATCTGAAATATTCATATGGAAGTAAAACCTGAATTTGGGGGGAAAATCACAAAATCATTCCCATATTCCTCTTGTACCTACAAGAAAATTAGCAATAAGATAATCTCTGTAAATATTATATCGATTAACATGAAGTAGATATAGGAATATGCTCGAAGTAGTTGTTTAGGAATTTTATAGTCCTTATTATCTTTTTTGAATTCTTAATAGCTCTGTTATTCTTGGGCTACTGCTCAATAGTACTTCCATATCTAAATATTGAATGAAAGAATGAAAAATAGGCCATTCGTAGGAAATCTTTCGGTAGTTCTTTTTTAGGTTAGTTAAGACAAATACCATATGCATTACTGCCAACCTACCGGTATGAGAATATACCACTTATGGACATTGTACACAAAACCCAGCTCTTTGAACGTATGTATGGTACAGACAGAGAACAATCAAGGAAGCTGCAGGAAAGCATCTTAGTTGAACAGCTCTCGTAATAAAGATTGCATACGTGTGACTTGTGCAAACACTTGATTTAAACCAGGAAGGTAAGTCAAAAGTAACTTGTTTCGTAATTTATTCAAATGAAAGCCAGTTGAAGTTTTGCGTCTTAAGTGCAACACTAGTGACGTCACAGCAAGGAAATTAATGCAATAACGCAGTTTTAATCTGCGCGGATTTTTCCTAGATGTTAAAGACTATTATCTTTTCCTCATTAGGCTGACTAATGGATAGCAAATCTGTCGTACGTGCTATCTTTGTCACGTCTGCTGATGTTATTTCACAATCTAGTTCCACTTAATTTCATTTCATTACTTCCTTGTTTCAGCTTCAGCGCACCTCGATGTACAGCTTTTTGCACGAGCTCTTAATCCCATGTGTGCACTCACAGTTCTTTCTCTACTCACTCTTCTACAAACTATTCTTAGAAATGCTTGTTGTTCTATCAACTTTATGTTAGTAGAGATAAACATTTATGCAATTTGTTTTGTTACATATATCCGTATAGATGCAATGGGAGTTGGATGATGATGATGATGATGATGATTATAATAATAATAATAATAATAATAATAATAATAATAATAATAATAATAATAATAATAATAATAATAATAATAATAATAATAATAATATGACTTCCATTAGTGTACGTATTGCAAAACTGAAATCAATAATAAGAAATATCTCCGAAATATTTAATCCGTCCTCCCTAAATATATTTGACACAAACTGTGTGTTTGAACGAAATCTCTATTTTTTTATGTATGTTAAGATTTTGTGTTTTTATAGTTAACCACTTATACAAAAATCATTCGGAATAAAGAGGACTTCACAAAAAATTCAAAATTGATCATATAGTATTTTAATCAAATTCCTCAGCCATTTTTGACAATGTAAATTTTCGAAAAGTATTAATGTAAAGGCTAGTTTTGGATGTAGGGACTTTTTTCATGAAAATATCTGTGCCCCATAATTGAAAGACGCTGAATTTAAATACGAAGTGTGGTATTTAAGCGAATTTTAGTTTTTGAGCTATACCGTTAAAATTGGTTTATGGATGGTGAGAAAAATAAAAATGCAAGAGGGTTATTACAACTTCGCACTGTGCCGCATTTACAGTAAGTATCGTTTAATCTGAGGTCGAAGCTGCAGTCAAAGCATGTTGTGAAGGTAGGCTAAAAAGAGAAGGCGAAAACCATTTTCCCTGTCGGGAACAGCTGTCTATTGTTTTTTGGGCTTTCCCAAGAACTAACTCAGGTAGACTGCAAAACAATGACAGATTCGTGTAGGTATGACCTTGATGAGATATAGTACAAGGAAGAAACGACAGTTTAATGTCTGGTCCAGACTGAGGCGAGAAAACCCTCCGACGGTGGCGTTTAGGAGATAGTTAACTGAAAATTAAAACGTTTGCACCAAATAAGTCTTTATTTTCATTTATAAAGAATTCTTCGCTTCTTTCTCTGCTTAAAATTGGTATAATTGTTTACGTTGGCCAATTTTGAAAGTCTCAGAGTGTCCAACATTTAAACACCCTTTAAATTTGCATTCGCGAATGTCTCGATTATTTTATAGATTTGAAATAAGGAACTTAGTTTTTGTCTGTTTTTGTGAAACTTCAGCCGTACATATCGTTAACGGAGGCAAACTTGCGTTACACATTTCGTAATAGCTACAAAAGCCTCAACAATGTACAAAATATGTTGATAGAACACATACATATATATTCGCGTGACTTCGTACACAGTCGAGTAACTTCGGCCACACATTACGTACACAACCATGCATTGTTTTCTAGCGAGGAAAATAAAGTGGACAAGGGAAAAGACAATGCATTTAATTAATGAGATATCCGTCATCTGTGATATATTTTCCAGAACAGCAACTTCAGGAACAATTTTTATATTTGTTGCCTTAACACTTTCACTAAATACATTAGGCTTGTGTGGGAATGTCCGGAGAACGTAAGCCTAACCTCAACTTGCTGATATGGTGCTCTAGACTTCGTCTCTGTCGGTGAAATTACAGCAGCAAGAAATTGAATCTTCTTCCGACATTCTTACAAAATTGTTGAAGCCAAAGCTATTCTCAACTTTCAATTTAGAGAACATGCTGTTTACATTGTTTACGCTGCTTAGAAAAACGCTTACCTACAACTTTCTCCTTTTATTCTTGCCTCTTACAAGCTCACAAAGGCTAATTCTTCATAATCGGTAGCCACGTGGTTATTGATATTAACAACCTCTCTTGATGCACTGAAGACAGTGTGTTGATGGGAATTCCAACAAAACACAGAATCAAGTTTCGCACAAGTCTGTAAAGTTGATTATCACTACGTTTCCATGGGGAATTGAAATCGATCCGCGATTTCCATGTGGAATTCAATACGGAATGAGATCGATTTGGATATGCAAAGCTCAAGCGTAAATAATTCAAGCTTTTATGTTGGCGAACCTGTAAAAAATGTGTTTTCTGCGTATTTTGTAGTCATTTTACAAACATATTATTCAATATATCTGGTGAACGATTAAGACCATGTAATATTACTACTGTAGTGGGGCATGCAGTAATAAAGAACCTAAAAAAGAAACACAGACACGCAGACACACAGACTCACAGAGACACACATACCCACCCACGCTTTTTTCGGATTCAGGGGGCCTCAAAGCATAATTTCCAGTGAAATCTCGACATCAAATTTTTGGGTGGAATACAATGCGTCCTCTATTTACTATACGTAGTAGAGAAAGTAAAAAGCAAGTTAGGGCAAATGACAAAGGAAGGTTATGTTGTGCAATGTAGAAGGGGGTTAACAGTCTGGCCGCCATATTTAAAACTCCATTTAAATGCCGCAAATATACAAAACTTTATATGGGCATGTTGTGCAAACTATATAGATTCATATTAAGCAAAAAAATCCGTTTTTTTTTTATTCTAAATCACTACCAAGTGTCCTTAAAATGCTCGTATAAAAATTACGAAACTCGCATTTTAATTACCATAGTCTCCTTGCATAATATACTGTTATATTTCATTTTCAAGGATACATTAAACACCTTTTCACAGATACAAACCGTTTTTCAGTACTGTGATGAATTCAACGACTCACACGTGTTTGACGGGTATTAGAAATGTCTTGTATTAGCTTGAATGTGGGACAAATTCGCACGCATTTCATCTTTCTCAAACTTCCGTGAAACTGTTTGTGTGTTAGTCATTACATGAATATGTTGTAGCAAACTGCAAATGTTGCATAAATGTGATTCAAGTTTTAGAGTGCTGCAATTTCCTCGTCTTCAACAAGTTGAGGATCACAAGCACTGGATAGCCCGAAAGTCCAGTCATACTGGTTTATATCTAGTATTGGGAAATACACGTCCAACCTTTGTTTCACTTGCACTGGTTGTATTACATGTGTTTATACGCCCCGGCATGTTTGGAAATGTCTGGTCTAGAATAAAGCGATACTCACATTTTTGAAAAGCTATCACTATGCTAAGGCGTTGAAATTACATACTCTTTGAGCACATTTTTACTTTCTCTACTACGTATAGTAAGTAGAGGAGGTATTGTATTCTACCCAAAAATTCCATGTCGAAATTTCACCGGAAACTGTGCTTTGAGACCCCCTGAATACAAAAAAATCATTAAATATTCCAGTTGCTGGTGGAAATAGTGCATTTTCGGGGTTTTCACAGGTGCATCATCGCCTTGAGAAAGTGTGTTGGGATTGCAGGAGGAAGGAAACCATGAAGGTGCACTTCCTCGCTATCAGTTTGGCAACAATGAGGTCGAAATTCGCATGCAGAAGATACCAACTCCGTTATGATGAAACACGAAGCCTTCCCGTTAACTTGAAAACGCCAGTTAAATGTTTACCAACGGTCCCATTGTTGACTTGACTTGACTTGCGTCACGCTCCACTAACCTAAGTTAACGTAACCTTGTGTCAGGGATATGGTGACATTTCACAATCGTGAGAAACCTGGGCCTTGGTCAGTAAGCTCAATAAAAAATCGCATTTTCTCTGCCCACTCTTGTACAAACTGTTACACACGTGTTAATAGAGATGGACATTTCTAGAAATTGCTTTATTGCTAATTTTCTTGTAGGTGCAAGGAGAGTATGAGAATACAGTAGGCTTTAAGTGACTTTTTGTACATAGAGACGTTCATTTATCATATGCGATTTACTACCGGGTCATTCTTTTGTTTTCTATCATTTATCACTACACCATTATTTTGTTAAATCGGCATCGCCAACCGTATTTCCATAAAATCAAATGTGAAAAAGGATCGGTTGGCTTGAACGAAATCGGTAAATGGACCAAATAAAATATAAAAAACTAATCACAGCAGACGATCGACGTTCGTATCGCAAATGCACAAGGAGGAAACCAAGAACAAGAATTAATCAAATTCACAGGAGATTTGGGTACCCAGGTCTTCGATTGTTCCTGCAAATTGTACGTTTTTTGGATTTATTTTACATTTATGTTTCTTGCCCCTCCCGTAAGACGGTGTCTTCCGTTTTTCTGCTTTTCGGGGAGGGAAATAAATTTTTGACCACAAAACACAATTATGACTGTTGTGATAGATTGTACTGCTGTGTAACTTTATGCTTATCTCGGGAACGTTGGTAACAGCAGTAAAATACAGTTGGCTATTCTGTACCGCGAGAACGCATATGCGCATCATGGTTCATTTTGTATTTGTTTGATATAGCTACAAGATGAACATGTTATTTTCAGCTTAGACCGTAAAACCAAACAAACCCGTAACTTAAGGACAAAACTGCATTTCTAATATATGCAAGGTTATGATAATAAGTATTTGTGTAGGATAGAAGTGTTGTAGTGCTTATTAAAGTTATTAAACGCTTATGAATGCATTATATTATCTAACCGGGTTAATTTTATATTTCGATTTTGATTTCAGTGGTTTAATTTGCGAAATGAATGCATTTTCACTGATGTGAGAAACTTATGCACTAAGGAACTATTTAATCTGAATTACAGGTGGTTGTAAACTTTCCATATTCATGCAAACAATTTTTAATTGAAAAATGTGTTGCAAAATTCTTTAAATAATCTCAAAATACCAACAATAAAAGTGCTCATGACCAAAATGAGTCTTGAAAATGTTATTTTGGCGTTAGTTGTGTCGATAGTAAATTCTTGCTTTTTTTCGTAAACAGAAGCTGGCAACTGTAGGAGATTAAGAACAAGAGAAGATCGAAATACACGTAATTCTTGAGTTTCGTATTCCTCGGTTGGCAGTACTGAGGAAGTCACACTACACTAGCCCAAATGAGCATATTTTAGGTATTTTTTTATAAAATTTAACATTTTGTGGTCAAATCTTTGCGATAATATGGAAAAGAATGTCATGTAATAGATACTGAACTTAAATACCAAGTTTGGTACATAACTGACTTGTCGTTTTTGAGTTGCGTTGTTCATAGGTGGACACACTTTTTTTAAAGGCTTTTTTTCGGATTCAGGGATTGTCACAGCTTGCATTTCCACTGAAATCTCAGTATGAAGTTTTTGTGTGGAATACAATATCCTCTATACCTACTATATGTGTGGTAGAAGCGTAAAAATGAAGCAGAGTTAACGATTTTTGTGCAACCGGCTGTAAGTCCTCATAAAACGATTATCTTATGGATGGATCAGTTTACTTCCGGAGTATGTAGTTTTAATGAAGGCACGTGAACGTTGTATGAATAAGATGGTATGTACCAGATATGGCAGAAGGCTGAGACGCCATAGCAAGTAAACCTTTCACTGACTAGTGCGACTGGAATGGAATGTTGTGCCTTATCTGAAATACCCATCACAACTAGGTTAATGGTTCCTTTCAGTAAACTAACAGTTATTTAAAAAATCCCATGTGTTGCACTCGCATGACTTTCTCTGCTTTTATACAAACTGTTCCTACAAACTCTTATTCCTATATCTTCTTCGTGTTAGTTGAGATAAACATGTGCAGAAATTATCTTATGTATTCTTGTAGTACAAGGGAATATGGGAATACAGTAGGCTTTGAGCGATACTCAAATCTTTTAAAGCTTTCTAATATTCCCCTTGCACCTACAAGATAATTAGCAATAGGATAATTTGTACAAGTGTTTATCTCAGCTAACTCGAAGATAGAGGAATAAGAGTTTGTAAGAAGAATTAGTACAAGAGTAGAGAAAGTCATGTGAGTGCAACACATCAGATTAGTAATGCTAGAATTGCACAATTATTTATTTCGATTAACATGAAGTAGATAGAATAATAAATAGTTTGCACAAGAGTGAGTAGAGAAAGTCATATGAGTGCAACACAGATTTGTAATGCTAGGATTGCACAATTGTTTATTTCGATTAACATGAACTAGAATAATAAATAGTTTGCGCAAGAGTGAGTACAGATAGTCGTATGAGTGGACACTTCGGATTTTCTCTTTATAATAGTTGAAGTTGGTAGGCAAGCAAAAGCAGCTCGCGGGCGGGCACATTACTTATTCTTAGCAAGTAAATACTTACACTCTATGTCTATATAAAGAAAGCAGCGCTAATATGGTTTCAGGCACGGAGAGTAGCTATCGATTTCAATTTCATGCAGGTGAAATGTGCGCCACCATTTCAATTATTCATGAGACTTGGCTGGAAGGTCACAAATCCATTACTATTCGTCCTTGTTCTGTTTATCTTTCTTCTTTCGATTTCCACATCCAAGTAATTCCCCATTATCTCTCGCACCTACCTACATGCATCAAGCACTTTATTTTCCTTGATTGCACCAGAAACGACTATAATAAAACCACGAGCAATAACAAATCTTTCCTTATAAGACCAGCGCGCGCAAATTGTTTACGTAAGTGGTAAAAATATCCCATGTGTTGCATTCGTGTACTCACTGTTGTACAAAATCATATTCAAAACGCTCATTCTTTTATCTGTTTCACGTTAACCAAGATAAACACTTGTAGAAATGGTTTGTTACTCTTTTCCTTATAGATACAAGAGATTAATACAGTAGGCTTAGGTGACAGTCAAATGTTTTAAGATGTGATGGTTTTGACATTGCATTCTCTTTGTATGGCCAAGACATAAAGTAATGAATAATTTCCTATTTAAGTAAGGTATTTGAAAACTCAAACCAATGACTAGGCATGTCTCGGAAATTGTAAATTTTCTTTGACGTGCTGTGTGATTTTGGTTGTAGTGTTATTCCTAAGTGTTGATATCTGGTCTGCAGATTTATTCGGCCTTTTCCACGGGAACATTTTCACGTGCGTCACATAACCTCGGTTTGTGTATACTGATAGATAACTCAGATAATTGTACGTAGAGTGTCGAACATTATATTCTTTACAACACTAAATGACCTACACACAGTAATTTAATAAACCAACACACAAAATGACGTATTTTAATGAAAAATAGAAAACATTTGGAGCAATACTGACATACGTGAAAGCCTAACGAGATCAGATTAGTTATCTCAGATATGTCCAACCTTTTAATTTTATGTATCATGTTTTGTCTCTGGACTTGATGAAATTGTGGGGAAGAAATTTCAGAATCATTCTTCAATACCCCTACGGCAAGGATGCCAATGTTCCTGCCAGTAGAATCTCGACGTTTATGCTCGCCCATTGGCACAGCTCTGGTGTATATACGAGGTCATAGTTTCTTATAGCACTTGGCAAAGTTGATTCATCAGGTGTGTCAATATTTGCATGTTTCGTTAGGAATGTTTTAAACTGAGGTAGGTTCACTTTCCTACTGTGTATGTCCACTAAACCAATTTATAGCAAATCATAGATTTAAATGTGAAATCATTTCTTTTACAATTCTTATTTTCAATCGTGGTTTTAACGTATTGTCAACGTTATTCTGTTGTTTTACTTTCTGTAGTAAGGAGTCTATCTCTCGTTGCTTGAGATAGAATTAACTACGTAAATGTCTCTTTAAAAAAAAAAAAAAATAAACAATAATGCATCAATGATGAAAAATTACAATTCATAATAAACATTCAATTATTGTGTGAATTGTATATTTTATTCTTCCACAGAACTTTTTATCTAAGTCACATCTGTGTAGGGGTATAATTATTTTCGATTATTTTCAATTAATTACCTCAGGGTTAAACTTAGAAAATGACTTGGTGTTGGAAGTAGTCACTATCAGTAGTTAAACAGAACCGCGAACAACCTCTTAGGTAATCGCTCATACGATAACCATGTTTTCAGCCAGTATGGACACTTTATCTAATACACAGCCATATCAGAATTTCATTATTCACAGGTCAGATGAATATTTGAATAAAGAAATGTGATACCGAAATTATAGATACCTAAACAGGATTAATAATTAAAAAATTGAGCATTTAAATAATTAATTAATGATAATAATAATAATAATAATAATAATAATAATAATAATAATAATAATAATAATAATAATAATAATAATAATAATAATAATAACAACAACAATAACAACAATGAGAACGACGACAAAGATAACGAGAACGGTAGCGTTAGTGATAGCGGTGGCGGTAGGGAGACGAGAGCGATAACGAGAAAGATAACGGTAACGATAACGGTAACAGTAACGGTAACGGTATGGAGAACGGTAACGGTGGCGATAGCGAGATCGAGAGCGATAGCGATAACGAATAACGATGAGAACGAGAACAGACATTCAAACGCCGTGGGTGTAACGGCGAAGGTGGAGTAGTTGGCGGACTGGGTGGCGGGGGAAACGGGAGAACCCGGAGTTAACTCTCCCCGACGCAGCTTCGTCCACCATGAATACCACAAGCGGGTACCTGGGTTTGAACCCGGGCTCCTGGGTGGTAGGTGAACGGTCTAGCCGCTCGGCCACGGCGGCACAATCGAGAAAATCTTACTGCATAAAAATGTAGATCTCATTAAAACAGACAATTTAGATCATGAATTTTGTGCACGTAGATACGTATAGTTTTCTCAAATAGGAAAATTCTTTCCTCTTGATCATGCAAACAGAAGGGAAGTTTAAAGTCATCACATAGCAACCAGCTGTTAAAATATTTTACTAACACCTACGGGTTCTGTATTCTCTATTCCCGTTGTACCTACAAAAATGTGCAATAAAAATTTCTATAAACGTTTATCTCGACTAATATGAAGTAGATGAATTTAAATATAGAGGGAACAACTTACTGGAACACCCAAAAACCAGCTGTGACACCCCCCTCCCCACCCCATCCCATTATGGCGCGGTCTGGTTATATTTGGTGATATTGTATCTGTTAGGTTGCATTAGTGCTGCCAACTGTTCGTAAAATATAACCATGCTAAAGCTCCGGCCATACTTGGTGTTATTGCATCCATTAAGTTGCAAAGGAAACCCTTGTAGAGAAGCCAACTGAAAGATTTTAAAATAAGATTCTGGTTAAACGCCGTCTTAATTAATGTGAGGACGCCATTGTATTGCTCGTGTGTGCGCTTTTGTTTTGAATTGTTTAGTTACTGCTGTAGTAGTAGTAGTAGTTTTATTGGTTCTTTGGATCATAATACATGATATAGAACACGTCCAAGATCTTTACAATTATTTACAGGTTTATCAATATTTTACAATATGTACAAGTGATATAATTTTACAAAATTGAGGTATTACCTCAAAATACTAAATAAAAACATGTATACATTTATAAAATACCTTAAAAAATTAATTGTCAAAGTACTTGTAATATTCATTTGTACTGTAAAAACAATGGAGTGAGAGAAGTTTTTTGAGACAAATCCTAAATCTATGCAGTGCAGTTATTTATGTGTTCGCAACACAGTAGTGCATTAAATATAATTACGATATTTAGCGTTCCGAAGTGATTTTATTCAAAAGTGCAGAACAGGATTTGCCGAAGATGAGTAGGTTCATCATGCGTTGTGTGACAACGATGTTCAAGCATTATTATCGTTTGAAACCATGTTACTTTAACCCTATGATATTTGAGGTTAGAAATAATTCTTTTGTGTACGTTGGTAGGACTGCTTTTTGGGGTAATTTCCTCTGCAGTGTAGTGTAATGTCGGCCATATTGAATACTTGAGAACTGCCGGTAAGCTATTTCCTCTATACCAATTTTGGTATGTAACCGACTATTTTTTAGTTATGGTGTTCAAGCGCGCCGCGCGCGCCTGGACCAATGCCTTTTGTGATTCAGGGGACCTCAAAACGTGTACCTACTCCCATTGAAACTCCGTACCAAATTTGTGGGTGGGATGCAATACCTTTTCGTGGTAGAGAAAGTACGAGTAAAAATGCGGAAACGGAAGTGGATGGACCGTGAAGAAGCATGACGATACAGTATAAGAAATACCAGAAATACCTACAAAACAAACGAAGTAGATGCAGAGGAAACCGTTCTTGATAGAATAGAAACAAATATATTTGCAATGGTAGAAATATGTTTAACGAATGTCGGAGGAAAAGTGGTCCAAAAGTATTAGGTTACGTCTGATACAAACAAACGTGGGAGACGTGGCATGAACGAATGAGCACAGCTATGCTGAAGGACAATAGGAGGCAACTGCTACAAAAGTAAAATTAAACATCTGATGTGTTGCACTCACATGACTTTCTCTACTCCTATACCAACTAATCTTACAAGCCCTTATTCCTCTATCTTATTCATGTCAGCCGAGATAAACATTTGCACAAGTTACTTTATTGCTCATTTTGTTGTGGCAATACAGCAGACTTTGAGCGACAGTCGTTGTTGTAGTGTTTAACGCCCGCTTTTACTACTACGGCACCGCAGGCGGTGACACTGATGATACATGGAATGAAGATGGAGCACCGGTGGAATGAGATGGCGGGGGAAACCGGAGCACCCAGAGAAAACCCGCCCTGACGCCGCTTCGTCCACTGAGCGACAGTCAAATCTTTTCAAGTTTGAGATTCCATTTTCTTTGCACGCTCAACATATAAAAAATGAATAATGATGTTCCATTTGACAGAAGTATACGTTCTCCGAAACTCACACAGATAACAAGGAATATCTGCGAAATGGTTCACGCTACCAAAAAGAAGTTATTTAGACATAAATTGTGTGTTTTAGCGAGATCTACATTTTTTGTACAGTAAGATTTGGTCTGTCTGTTATAGTTTACCAGTTATGCAAAAGTCATCCAGAGTAAATAGGACTACATAATCTATACCCAGAAAATTCAAGATATGCGTTTTATTTGTCATAAAAATATCTCAAACATGACATTTTAATCAAAATCGTATGTAAAGGGTAGTTTATGGTGGAGGAATTTTCTTCAAGATCTTCGTGTCTCATCCTTAGAAGATATTGAATTTATATACCAACTTTGGTTTTTGACCAAGGACCTTTTTCTAACAATTTTTTTTTTTTTTTTTTTTTTTTTAAATTTCAGGGAGCCTCAAAAATATTTCTGCTGAAATCTCGACATCGAATTTTTGGGTGGAATATCATACTTCTACTTACTATACGTGGAAGAGAATGTAAAACCGTGGCTTCCTACGTTGTACGAGATCTTTTAAACTCCAGTGACGAATTAGTTAATTTTATTTATCTCACACATTCTTTATGAAGTAATTATTCAATGGTCTAGCGAGTTTTTATACTGAATCCTCTCCTTTACCACTCAATATTAAAGTAAGCTCGCACACTCCCGAATATTCCAAATAACGGTTGACATATCCCCTGGTATTCACACACGAGGATGTGAAACACTGACGTGTCCTGACTTCCTTAACCTCTCCCCGACAGCCTTCCAAGTTCTGGAAATGCTGCGTAGCGCATAGACATCCTTTGACAGTGTTCACAATTCTCGGTCATAATGGTCCAGTAACTTTTACCTAACTTTAAACGTTGTAACTATGTTTTAGTCCCATATTTATTTAATAACCTAAAAATATGTACTTTTCACAATAATGATGTAATATTCCGCGCTACCCGGTCGCCAAATTTGCAGAAGACATATGTATAACTGTATTAACAGTTTTCGTAAGAAAGTAAAACAGAACTTTCGTACATGAATGTTATTAGAAGGATTTGACATGCAGAAACTTTAATGCACACTCTATAAAATTAGAATAAAGGTTACTCAGAGTTTTTAAAAATATATTTCACACATTAAACTCTATTTTACAGATAGTATATAAGGGTTGTAGTTTTATAATGTAAATAGAATTAAAATAATTTGATTGCATAATTAAATTTTGCAATTTTCCATGGATGTGGCAAATAAATTGTACAAAATACCTACAACATCTTCTGCAGGTATTTTGTATTATTCAAAGTTTGCACACTGTTTCATTACATACACATCTGTAGAACTTGAAAAATGGCAATTAAATAAATTTAATAAAGGATCAATTATCAAAATCTTTGATTTTATTGGCTGAAGTGACATTCTCATTGGTGCAATGTGAGACATCTAGAAGAAACAATGCATGCGGGAAGCTTCTAATGTTCAATGGTCAAGCGCATGTTTACCATTAGAGTAGCACAATAATAACTGTAAGATGTCGGTATTCAGGCACTTTGTAAATTCTTTTAAATATTTTAGTAATATATGTAATGAAATTAGAAATGTTTTTAGTTCCATGTGTGTAAGAAATAATTGGGTTTTTCAATGGTGAAAGAATTCTGAAAGTCGGTTGACTTCGTTTTGAGATTACTCTACACACACAAATAATTTTATTGTGTTTATAATATAGATTTGTGTTTGTTGCAGCCTCAGCATGCTTTACCGTCCTTCTCTTGGCGCAAGTTGGACACACATCACAAGACCAGAGCGAGGGCTTCTTCAACGGCACGGCCTACGTGAGACTGTACACGACACTGTCGCTGCTGGGACACACGGGGCTCAGTTTCAGGACGTGCAGAGGCGGCGAGCTCTTCTCCCAGACCAATGGGCCCAACTCCGTGTCCCTGGAACTGCTGGCAGACGGCCTGCGCTTCTCCGTCGTGATGAGGGACGCGCGGTACGAGTCCCGTCTCAACGCGCGTCTCCTGGACAACACGTGGAGGACGGTGAACCTGGTGTACAGGCTGGGCAACCTCACACTGTCCGTCGCGGGACACCAGCAGGTGTGACTCTATCTACTTCATGTTTACAGGCTTGGGCAGGTAAAACCGGCCCTTGATGACATCGATTTAATGGAATAAAATGCACGAATCTTCATAATAAATGTTGGAAGTGCATCTACATCTAGACACTGCACATCTTGAGAGGTTTATGAAAACTCATGTCAATTCCTCATGGGGGATGTTGCAATGTTATCCTGAGATCATCAACGGTACATGGATTCTACTCGTACACTTTTCCCTTCAAGTACCCCCATAAATAAAAATCACATGTTGACAAATCTGGTGATTTCAGTGGTCATACGTTTTTGTTCACAGTCCTTTCTTCAGTGAACATCTGATGAATATGACCGCTCAGATGTGTGACACGTCCCATCTTGCTGAAAGGAGCAGCAATTATGCCCCTTCTGGGCATCATCCAAGAAGGTCAAACACACCGATCTTTTGGTTGTCCAGATGTTGCTCAAATAATAGGTTAGGATTTTGAGTCCCCCAATACCTCCTGTTCTGGGAGTTTACATATCCCTCACCACTCATGATGAATATCAGTGGGTCCATGTGACCATATGCAACCATGTCCAACAACCAGCAGCAGAAATTTACACGTTTAACTTTATTGGGCTCCTTCAGTTGTTGTTGAACTGTTTATAAGCAACAATGAAACAAAAGACATGGGATATAGTATAGCTAACATAATTACATTTCAAGAAAAAAGAAATAAAATAAAACAATACCCTACATAATTTCTTTCCAAATCATATGAGATGAGATGAGATGGGCCGGGACGGTTTTATCTGCCCAACCTGTAGTTGACTTACAATAAAATGAAAACAAGCCTATTCTGACAGATGCACATGTGCATTTGAAAGAGTCTCCATGGCATCGAATATTTCTACCAATCAGCAACCCAGTGTTACATTTCCTTCAAAAGGAAGGCTTCAAAACAACTTTAAGACGAGGGGTCCAGTGTAACAGCGGATTGCTGATTGGCACAAGTGTTCATTGTCTTTCTAGTGCACATGCACATCTAGCTGTCAGAATGGACTTGTTTTAATTCAACTGTAACATGACAAGCAAATCTTTTAACAGGTCATCACTATGCTTGAAATTCCATTCTCTTTGCATAGCTAAGAGACAAAAAAGATATTGAATAACATATTCCTATTTGAAAAAAGTTTTAAGTATTTGAAAATTCAAACCAGTAATAGAGAACATCTTGTAAATGGTTTGCTCCACCAAAAAATGTATTTAATAGAAGTTGTGTGTTTTTTGTATAGTAAAATTTTGTCTATCTCTTACAGTTTATCATTTATACAAAAGTCATTCAAAATGAAGATAACTTTGAAGACTATTCCCAGAAAATTCAACATATACATTTCATTTGTCATGGAAAACATCTTAAACATGTTATTTTAATAAAAATTGTTAGTCGTTTTTGAGAAAATCTAAATTTTTTAAAAAGTTGTATGTAAAAGGTAGTTTGGACTGGAAATCTTAGTGTCGCATCCTTGGGAGATAGTGAATTTAAATACCAACTTTGGAACTTACTCAACTTTTAATTTTTGAGTTATTCTGTTTGTGGACACACACACATGGACATGTGCAATGACTTTTTTCTAAAGAGAATTTTTGTATTCAGTGAGTCTGAAAGCATGTATTAAAAATTCAACTAAGGTGCACATTATAGGAGAAAAGTGACAACAAAATGATGTTGCAGATTGTGGCAAACTCTACCTACAATCCAGATGTGCTCAACTATCACAATCTCCTATCAGGAGATAGTGCTGTGTTGATCATCGGCAAAGATTTCATTGGTTGCTTGTTGGAAGGACCGAGCATAGTGTTCAACTCGTCTGCAATCCAGTCTCACAATGTTCAGTGGGGGCAGTGCCCTCTCAATGAGCATAGCTGTAAGTAGTGCACCAGAGGTAGAATATCTCAAAATTTCAAGTAAAATAATGACAGCATGGCAATATTTCTTAGCTCAGAAGAGAAAGATAGAAACAGAGATATAATTTAGATCTGTCTAGTTTTGACTGAAAAATACAGGGCTTTTTTTGGAGTGATATATTTTTCTTTTCACTTTTTAAACACATTAGAGAGCCACATTTTTTATTTTCAAGTCCAGTTTCACCAATTGACATTAAAATTTAATACAATGTTAAAGTGATTTAACATTGAAGTTAACATAAATTATTTCATCGTGAGGCGGGGTTTTATTATAAAAGATGGACAACACATATCAGCGTGAATATAGCAGCAGGAGTAATGTTTTTACTAAAAGGTGGAAAGTTTGTTATAGTAGACGCTACTCTTATTTTCAGGGTCGATGGTAAAAGAATGGAATGCATAAACCAACGTTCTTTTATCACAAACACATTTATTCGTTATTTACACTTTTTATCAGAATTTCAGTTAGTTAACAACTTTTAAAATTCGATAGCGTCTACGCTGGTTAAAAGTTTGGGTGTAATTTACATGTTCACACGTCATCAGCAATTATACGTCCTTCCACTTTGAGCTCACAGACGCTAATGAATCTAGTTCCGAGCGTGGGTATGACGCAACACCGCCATTCTTATGTATTCATCCGCGCAACAGTTCTCATTGGTTGAACTCAAAGTGACGAGAAGACATTGGATCTTGAATATCAAAAAGAAATAGGTCCCTGATACACCCAAATTAAAAGAATTAAAAATTTACACACTCTTACAAAAATATTTACATGAACAACTTTCTATTAGTCAATATTCCGTCTCATATGCCCCTTGTTTTGTTTTTCAAGTTGTCACCTTATTCACAATCTTGAAACACAATACAATACTTCTCCCTACTTCTATGATTCAATCACTTTGTACAATATATATTTTTTTTTTTTTTTCTTTACAGTCTTCTTCACTGTTTGTCTTTGTCCTTCGTTTTGACATAATACAACATGTCTTTATAAGTTTCACATATTCGGTTACTACACAATGCATTCGGTTATTATACAATACATATCCAGTTATTGTACAACACATTTAGTTATTACACAATATGTGCAATTATTACACAATACATATTCAGTCATTGTACAATATACCCAGTTATCATATCACATATGTTGTTATTATACAATACACCTTCAGTCATTATACAATACATATTCAGTTATTGTACAACACATTTGATTACCACACAACATGTCCAATTATTACACAATACATATTCAGTTATTGTACAATATATCCTGCTATCACATCACATATGTTCTGTTATTATGCAATACATATTCAGTTATTACACAATACACATTCAGTTTTGGCATAAAGCATTTAGTTATTACTCAACATATTCAGTTATTACACAATATATCCAGTTATCATACAACACATATTCAGTTCTTATACAACACATACTCAGTTATTGTACATTTGACATTGACACAAATATAATTTAAGTGTTTCATGTGGTTTTTGACTTGTATTCATTGCTATGAGGAGAGAAAAACAGGATACAAATTTTGAGCTAATGATTATGATCATGTTTATGGCAATATTTTATTCAGTTCTTTGCCTTCTTTGTCTTGTAAGCTTATTATTTATAGGCAGGTTGTTGAGTCGGTTCTCAAACTCTGATGTTACTAATGGTACTAATTTTCTTAATTGGGTTATTATTCATTGTTGTTTGGTTCAACATTTCTTCGAGCTTAGCATTGGCTATATTCATCTCAATTCATGGGCATTGTTTTTCTGGTTATGGTTTTCCTCACTTCACTAATTGTCATTTCTTTGTCTCTTATTTCTATAAGAGAAAACTTCCATACTTACAATTATTCTGTAATTGTATTATTTTTCTTCTCAATTTACCCTCGACATCTTTGTGTCGAAATATTATATCTTTTTCATCATAATTGATTCATTTTTATTTTTGTCCCTGACATCCTTATGTCAAAAACATATTATCTTCCGTCGCTATGATTCATTTATTTAATGACAATCAGTGTCCTCATCTGTCTTTGTTGACAATGCTCTTTGTGGTCGATATAGCCAATGACTATGTTGATCTTCTTCCCTGTTGTAATCCTATTCTGAACATAATTTCCTATAAGTAACCCATCAAAAATTGTTATCTTCTTTCATCTCTATTATTCCTGCCTTACACATTTGTTGACAAAGACTATTTGGTCCTTTCTTTGTATGGCTTCAATTTATTTTTGTGGTATCTTCCTACCAACTTGCCATTTGTATTCTGTAGCTCATATGTGTGGTCACCCAGCTGTTTTGTTATGACCAGTGGTTCCATCTCTCTCTTCGTGTAGTCATCATGGTGTCGATGTCAATTGTAAGTTGCTGAGATTTTGTTGTTTGTCATTCACTCGGTTGTGACGAACTTAGTTGTTGTAATTTCCCTGAGTGTTGGTGGTGGTTGTCATTTCTGTATTCTGTGCAGTATCTGCCCTATTTGGCACATCTTCATCTACTTCCTGCTGTCTTGTGTTGTTAGTGTACCATTGGTCTCTGCCCCTTTGGCGTGAACCTCTGTCGTATGACGGTCTGTGGTTGTTCAAGTGTTCCCTACTGAATCGTATGTGATTCACTTGATGGGTATGGTCTCCTGGTCTTCCACGATCATATGTATATGTTCTGTATCTCGATTCACCCCTCGGTATCGTGTCGTGGTATCGCTGTCTTGTGTTCTCCATCCTCTCGCCATGATTATGCGGTTGTGGGAAATGGTGTGCCCCTCTCCCCCTTTCATGGGTACTCCTAGTATTTCTATGTTCTCCCTCACTCTGGTTGTTCGTAGTCGTGTTCCGGTTTAGGATGGGTGAGTTTGGGTGACCGTTCCTATGTCTATGCTCATTAGGCCGACCATTTTGTGTTTCGAAGGCTGTCAGCAATTCTATCATATCTGCAAAATCTACTGGCCTCGCAACAATTAATCCTGTTCTCACTGTGTCTGGGAAATGTCTTGTTATGCTGGCAATTAGTTCTGCCTCCGACAAGTTGGGGTCTAATAGCTTTCCTTTGTTGGCTACTTTCATAAAATAATCGACTAATGACAACCCTTTGGTTGGATCGTATCTACCTGTCGCTAGCTCTACCCTAGTTTGGTTTTGTTTAGCTGGGCCCCAATACCTTGATAGGAATAAATTTCTGAATGAGCTATAAGACTCATGACCGGCTAGTGTTAACCTGAGCCATTCTAATGCCTTGTTTTTTAAGCTTTTCTTAACTATCATCATTCTAAGCTCGTTTGGTATCCTTTTCACTTTAAAATATTCTTCCATCTCTTTAACAAAGAGTTTTGGATCGTCTCCCTTCTCCTCGTCAAATGTAGGTGGTGTGATTTCATGTAATATGCTGTTGGTGTAACATGTGTTATGTGTTGTGTCATTGTTTGGTTGTGAACCTCTTTCTCTGTATGGTGAGTCAACATTTTGTACATTACTCAAATAACTCTCATCTTGTACATTACTTACATCTAAATCATCTTGTCTTTGTAATGCCTTCACAACATCATTTACATTAGCCAAATTTTCTTTCCCTTTTTTCATTTCTTCACAAATTGATTTCAAATCATTCTTTATTTCTAAGTGGCTTTGTTTCATATCATTTATAGCATCCTGTTGTGAAAGCATCACATCATTCATTGTCTTAATTTTAGGAATTACAATTTGTTCTACAGTTTCATTAATAATGTCTTTCTTTACTACCTCAATCTCTTTCCTTAATTCCTCAGTTATTTCTGCTTTTACATTTGTTATCTTACAGTCTACACTTGTATTACATTCTGTTATTTCATCCCTACATCTAGCAATTTCTCCTTCTAACACAATTTTGTTTTCTCTCATCTCTGATTCTATCTTTCCCATCCTATCTCCTACAATTTCTATCCTAGCTTCTAAGGCTTCCTTTGTTTCATTTAAGTTTTTATGAACTAATTTTAAATTAGTTTCCATTACTTTCATATTTTCTTTACACTCCTGTCTTCCTAATTCTATTTTCTGTTCTAGGTTCTGTCTACCTAATTCCATTTTCTGTTCTAAGTTCTGTCTACCTAATTCCATTTTCTGTTCTAAGTCTTTTCTCACTTCCTCCATTTTCTGACCTATCTCTTCCTTATTCTGTTCCAGTTTCTGACCTATACTCTGACCTAAACTTTGTTCTATATCCTGTTTTAATTCTGCATTATTTTGTTCCATTTTCTGACCTATTTCTACCTTATTTTGTTCCAGTTTCTGACCTAAACTTTGTTCTATGTCCTGTCTCAATTCTGCCTTGTTTTGTTCCATTTTCTGTTCTAGTCTTTCAAACATCATCATCATTAACCTTTGGTCTTTGCTTATTTCCGCCTGTTCCTCACCTTCTAATTCTATCTGATAACTAGGCCTATCTGCCCCTTCCCCCACTCCTGTTTCTATCTCTTTTCGCGACATTTTAATTCCTTTATCTAATTCACTTAATGTTGAAAGTCCCGCTACTTTGCCACTTCTGAGTAGCATTAACCAATGGAAATAAAATGTATGTAAAAACAAAAAGTTTTGATCCTACTTTCTTTTCTGCTGGTTCTTCGTCCAGTTATTTACGTCTCCTGGGTAGTTGGCTTCGCCAGATGATCTCCGGTGTTTTTCCCACGTTGATTTTCCGTATATCGATGTTTTGTTGATATCAGACGATGGTCTAATGGCGTCTTTCTCCTGTGCGATGAGATGGCGTCATTCGATGTTAACACTTTGTTCTCGTAATTTTGCATTCCATTCTAAATTCGCGCTCCACGTTGGGCAAGCCATTTTAGGCGGGGTTTTATTATAAAAGATGGACAACACATATCAGCGTGAATATAGCAGCAGGAGTAATGTTTTTACTAAAAGGTGGAAAGTTTGTTATAGTAGACGCTACTCTTATTTTCAGGGTCGATGGTAAAAGAATGGAATGCATAAACCAACGTTCTTTTATCACAAACACATTTATTCGTTATTTACACTTTTTATCACAATTTCAGTTAGTT
Organism: Tenodera sinensis; assembly: GCA_030765045.1. Taxonomy (NCBI): domain Eukaryota; kingdom Metazoa; phylum Arthropoda; class Insecta; order Mantodea; family Mantidae; genus Tenodera; species Tenodera sinensis. The sequence goes on from CM060965.1 coordinate 12,087,518, forward strand.
AACAACTTTTAAAATTCGATAGCGTCTACGCTGGTTAAAAGTTTGGGTGTAATTTACATGTTCACACGTCATCAGCAATTATATGTCCTTCCACTTTGAGCTCACAGACGCTAATGAATCTAGTTCCGAGCGTGGGTATGACGCAACACCGCCATTCTTATGTATTCATCCGCGCAACAGTTCTCATTGGTTGAACTCAAAGTGACGAGAAGACATTGGATCTTGAATATCAAAAAGAAATAGGTCCCTGATACACCCAAATTAAAAGAATTAAAAATTTACACACTCTTACAAAAATATTTACATGAACAACTTTCTATTAGTCAATATTCCGTCTCAATCGAACAGTGTTAGTTGTAACATTTTGTTAAACTTCTAAGTTAACATTGCTGTGCCCTTGTGTTAAAACATTAAACAAATGTTAGAAAAAGCATTAAGATCAGAAGAAACTACAGTTCAAAAGTATTGGAAAGCACGAATGCTAATGGCTTCATTGCCAGATGCAAGGCACTAGAAAACAACAACAAATGTTAGAAATTGAAAATATCTGTCACAAAACAACCTGTTGCTGTATTTGGAGCTTTTCAATGCTGTTCCAAACAAAGAAGAATTATGAATAATAATGTTCTGAAAACCTGCAGAGGGCAGCTGATATTTCCAATTGCTTTACAGCCATGAAGTTAATTACATTGATTACTTTGAAGTGAATATCATTATTAATAAAGATACCAGCTCCACTATTTTTTTAGTTGCTTACAAGAGTAAAAATGTGCAATCTGATAATCTGGAAGTGAATATAAATTAGACTCTTCATCATGTAACTAATGTTCACGTGAATATTATAGGTTTTAGCAAATATTTCTACTCTACCAATTTTGTTTTGTAAACATTGAATCTTTATTAGGAGCAGAAATCTCTTTTACATCATTATTATTACTAATTACAAAATCTTCAGTAGTTAAGTAGTTTGCCTATGGGTCTGACTTGTAAAAAAGTCTCCATGAGCCAAGTGCCACGGTCTAAAGGAAAATCCTTTCAATCTTTATATGTGTACATGCACTTGAAAAAAACGAATAAATAGGAGACTAATTGAGAGTGCAGTTTGATGCACGATAGCATTTATATCCTTGGTTTCAAAAAATCAATAACATCCTCACATTTTGTATCATGTGACATACGGCATATAAGTAAAAACACTATTTTAGAAACTACATTTAACTGCACTTTATTTTGCACATTATTTCCCACAACCTGTGTGCGTCTGTATCTGATCACTTGAACAAAGGTTTCAGATATTTCTTATTTGTGCCTCAACAATTTCATTGATGCATTGAATTTTGCTATGCACAAATGGTGTATTCAAGGTTTTGTTTCATACCTTTGATTCACCACTATTATTGTTTGCACTTGCAAACTTATTGTCTCTTATGTATTCAGCTCTTATCTGTGGGAACCTACCGGGAACCAGGCACACCATTTGTCTTAATAAGCAGAATTAGCATTTAACAAATCCACATCACATGTCAAAATGTTCACCGGCTCATACAATTCAGTGATAATTAAACAAATTTAATCTGTACTTTGTTTTGCTCATCTGCTAATTCATTAAGGAAATCATACAAAAGTGGAAAAATGATTACATTAGGGGAGCAGAATGTTTCTATGTTCCATGTCATATTGCAGCACAGTTTACACAAGTCAATATTTCCAACATGCAGCAGAGTTTATTGATAGTCTGTTCCATATGTTATTATCTGTCGGATACACATGTAGGCTGTGCTTGAATTACCACTTGCATTTATATACATACTCGCAAATACAAATGCAAATGGTGATTCAAGACACAGCCTATTTATATATCCTACAGACGATAACATATGGAACAGACTATCAATAAACTCAGCTGCGTGTTGGGGATATCGACTTGTGTAAACACAACATGGAACTTAGAAATATTCTGCTTTCCTAATGTGCTCAATCATTTTTTCCATGGCTGTCCATATGTCAGTATAAAATTGTAGCTGATTATTGGACCTAGGAGAAACACATGCATTGCAATTAAATCAGTCATACATAGATTTTCTTCCAAGCCACATGCTTCTCATGTAACTTTTTGGATTTATTGTACTCGATAATACCTTTATATGTACTTACAAACCAGTTTTACAGTAATGCTTTTTTATGGTGAAACATTAATTTCTCTAAGCCTAGATTTTTCAGTTGATATAGTGATTCTAACCTCAAACAGCCAAGAAAATCACATGGCAATTGTGTATGAAAATAACTGGTTCTGAAACAAAGAGGGCTGTGATGCATGGACAAAAGTGCATCAGTATGTGTTCAGAAGTCGTGTAGTTCAGCTACTGCTGTCTTGAAAGCTGCTGTTTGCAGTTGTAGATGTTAACAAAATGTTAGCTAACAATTTGCTCCAAAATCTTGATAAAACACAAGAGTTTAAAGCTTTTAACATAAAGTTAGCAAACAAGGTGGTTGAATACTTTTAACATTGATTGGTGAAACTGGCCTTCAATGCTATTTAGACCAAGTTAATTGAAGTAATTTAGAAATCAATAACTTTTAGGGAAAACACAGTGAAGTACACTAATTGTTGTAATAATAAGTTGGGTGACTCAAAAAAAGATGCAACCATCATCAACAAATTTTTCAGGAAGGAGAAAAGATACTTTGTTCCTAAGCTATTTGCTTTTTACTATCATTCTTGCTCTGAATTCATTAGTAAAATTTTCAATAATATATTTATGTGTCTTTTAAAAAAAAAAAAAAAAAAAAAAAAATATATATATATATATATACTTACTTAAACGCATCAATTTTCTGTCTGCTTCAATGTGAAAAGTTCCTTACATCCAACATAGCATTAATCAGTTTTCTTAAGAAAGCCTTTTATCTTAATGAGGCAATCATTTAAGTAAGAACACAGATTACAGAAAATGAATGAATCTTTCACATTTACTGAATAATGTCGTTTACTATATTAACCATCTTGTATTTATTGCAGTTATAATAATAACCTCTGCAAATTTTGCTTTTGCTTCATTTTGCTCTTCAAATTTCAAAATCCTGCCCAAAAAATTAACTTTTACAGTCTTTGTAGAGTTAAACTGGACTCACTCCATAGTGGTTTTGGATTGGATGAGAGTTGTCAGACCTGCCAACCAAATTATGAATCAATCAGTAACAGGCAACATAATTGAAATTTTCAGTAAAGCTATATAAATATACGGCATGTAGCAAAACAAATGACTCTTTAATTACTGATCATTTGTAAGGTATACTTGACCATAATGAATACTTTTTCTGTAACAGACAACATGTACTTAATAACTTGCAAACTTAACTGCCAGAACTCTACTGATAAACATTTGCACCAGTTAATGTGAGTGTGAGAAAAACCTAGTGGTAGCAATGGCAACTTTCATTCAGTCCTATGCTGCTGCCAAAACAGCCTCGTCTGATTCTACATTTGTATTTGAGGCATAATATTCTTACATTATGCACAACTTATATTTTGTCATGTCTGCATTAATAACATCAAGTAGCTTTAATGCGCAGCTAAATATACAAATATTGTCATTGTTTTCTGTAATGCGTAGCTTTGATTGTATTATGTATTCGTACAATTCTCGTAGCTTAGCTAGAAGTGACGTCTTTTGCTCTTGTATTGTAGAACGTTAATGTAGGTGGACCTGGGATAGGAATAAGGTAAGTCTGCACAGCTTCTGCGAAACAAAAATATTTATATAGCACTATTTCACTGTGGCTTAGTGTACACACTAATAAATTAGATTAGCAATGTCCAAAAGTCATTTTTTCAGAAAGAAAAATAACTATAAAATAATAACAAGTAACAAAAAGACTAGGAAAGTATAATATGAGTCCAGAAATATCAACAGAATGACAAACTTCCGAGTCTGATGGATAAACCCAATAACCACATCACATAAAAGTCATTACAATACCTCTACAGTACCTTTAGGATAACATTTCAGCACTTTCAATGCTGGTAATACTCCCACATTACCTTTTTAAGTAACCTTTATTTCATACAAGAATCACATTGCAATGTCAACAAGCCATGCCATTTTCCTTCTCTGCAAACTCAAGCACAGGAACTGAAATCAACTACGGTGTTATTGGAAGCAGCAAAAGAAATGTAGTCGTTTGTTTCCTAATTGTGTTTTAGGAATTTAGAAAACTTAAAGCAATTTGATACAAGAAGAAAAGAAAGTTACCTAATATTATGTGTAATGTTAATTAAAGAAAAGACACATTGTCAAGGTAATTCAAAGTATTTTCAAAAAAGTAATGTTTTTGTGTTAACATATAAATTGTTTAATACAATAAAGAAATGTAATTAGTTGTAATAGTCCTTTGCCTTCTTTACACCAGTGTTGCTCCACTTCAGAGGTGAACTATGCATATTCCCTTAACAGTGTTTATCATTACTCATTCCTGATTCACGCCATTTCATTTTATTTACCTCTCATCAACTGGCACTAAGTATCACCTGTTAGGTGATACTGTTCCCATCCATCACACTCAGAAGTTTGGCCTAATTGAATACCATAAAACCAAAACTACTGTACAGCTCAAAAAAGTATGTCTCAGAATGACAGAAACATATTGTGATTTGGTTCACTTCTCATTGTAACTTCACTGATGTCGGGTTAGTTCAGTTTTACTGTCACTTCACTTTTGTAACTGTGCTAAGCAGTTGGTTAAAACACCCGCGAAGCCATATCTTCTTCAGTATGCTTCACTCACTGAAGCATCAAACATAAGACTTCTCTAATGTCTTGTAGTAGCAGCAGTACATCACAATTTCACTTGTAGAACACTCTTGATGTCATATCAGAAACACACTCACTAACTTACTTGCAAGGATGCTCACATATATAGAAGTCTGAGAGTTTCTGAAATGTTCATGATAAAGGGGGAAAGAACTGTCCAGAAGAATCTGCTTATTTCTCAATAGCAATTCTGGAATTTACATTGGGTGATATCCCTACTCCATTTTCTTGGTAGCAGGCACCATCTTGGAGTAAATTACTTTGGAAGTAACATTTACTAAAGAAGTTTATACTATGGAAGTAGGTTACTATGGGAATAATTTACTCCAGAAGTTAACATCAGAGGTCTCAATCTCAATTTACTCTTTTAGTTACTACTGTGGAAATAAGAGCTTATGTCAAAATATCCAAAAGGTTCTAGTTTTGTGGCAATAGTGTATCATGTTAAAACTGGGTGAGTGCTTGGCTTATCTTGTTTATGGCCCCAGTTACTGGACACCGATCTTCTGACATCCTTGCACAATAGCTACCACATCACAGATTTAAAATTTGTATTTTGTGGAGTTATTTAAACAAATAACATTTAACATAGTGTATGAATGTATTGATGTTAGTAGTTGACAGAGCAAGCTGTGCAGAAGTTTTGCTAGGACTAGGTAATTAAGTAGAGTAGATTGTATCACATTTTTTCACCGTAGCATTTTGTTGCACAAGTAGACACACACCATCATGGCCCACCTTGATACAATGCATTGCTGAGAGAAAGAACTGTTAAACTGCTTCACCATTACTACATCAAGATGCGTTGAGTTAGATTTGGCAACACTCTAGAAAATTGTGGATTCTTAGGCATTTTTATAGTCAGCAGTAAAACACATGAATATTACTGTGATGTTCAATTCTTTTATTGTTTCAATATTGAGTTCATATCACCACTCTGATAGAAAAGTTCCTGAACCTACAAGATGGCATACAATTAATTTTTTTTTTCCATAGGTATTTGGGGTGGAATTACTCACACTGTATAAAATGAGGTCCTTCTCAGCATCTCATATAACAACAAAAACAAATATACATTAATTTTTTAACCATCCTAGTGTTATACACAATAAAAGACACTAACTCACCCCATGGCACAACTGCCCTTTCTGGGCCAAGGCCAACTACCTGGTCATTATGTCCGCCACCTCTGCCCACCACAGGAGGCATCATGAGTGGGGGGCGGTACTGGAGGTGGGACATGGCCAATGCCCTGCTTCATCCTGGCTGGTTATGTGATCTTCACATAATAAAAGACACCAGTTTTATTAAAATGTACAGGGAAAGTAAAAAAGGAAGGTAAAACAGTTTTAAAAATGTAGGGTAAGAGTCATCCCTGATAGAGGTGATGCAACTAAAGCTTGTTGAGAGCTGTGTGAAACTTTGATACTACTCAGATAAAGTCGGGTTACCTTGCTCGATTGAAGGCCTCATGTCATTTGCATTCCCTGCGTTGTACTTGTTGGTCCTACTGTCTACTCTCCAGCCATTTATTCTCTGCGATATGAACTCCTTGAGATGTTGTTAGACACTGGAGCCTGTCCTAGGGATGCTGTTGCCCTACAACAGACGTAATGGTACAGCATGGTATGTTATGAAAATAGCCTTCTGTACATCCTGCAGATTGGGAAGCTTTAGATGCACCAGCTCTGCTGTGTGACTGACAACAGTGCTAAAGTCATTGTCAGGCAGAATTGCCCACTTTTACAGAGGCAGACTGAAGAAAGAAATGTTCCATCTAAAGGGTATTTTGGGATGGGAGGACTTTGTTGAAAATCTTCATGCTGCATCCTTGGAAGAAGCTGAACTCAAATGCCAAATTTGGTATTTGATAAACCTTTCAATTTTGCGTTATCTTACCAGTTTAATTTTGTGTTTAACCAACTTAAACAGTAATTTTAAATACAAAATCCTGAAGCAGATCCAACATCAAAATGCTGTAAAAGAAGGGGCCATGTCTTTTACTTTAGTCGTTGGCTAACCTGGAAAAACAATTGCAGAAATTACAACACACTAATATAATTTAAAATAAGACTGTGTAAAAGACATGTGAAGTTCCACTGCTGTCTTTGACTACAACACGATCTGAGAACTCAAAGTAAATTGGTGTGAGTGACACACATGTACTTTATTTTAAAGATGCGTTTTTTATTAATGGATCTCAAAACGTGTATTGCTAGTGAAATCTTGGTATGGAATTTTTGTGTGAAATACAGCACCTTCTATGCATACTATGTATGTGGTAGAGAAAATAATAAAGCGTGTAAAAAGGGCAGAGGTTTTGTGGGATATGTGGTGGATGTTTTACATAGATGGACTCCGGTTTGTTTGGGTCATTCAGTAATGCGACATCAGCATGAGGAAGAACTGAGTGTTGCCATATTCACTGTTGTGAAAAATTAAATTGATTAATATTTTGAAGTTTCCCTTTGTCAAAGTAAAGAGAAGTTAGCAACTCTGGAAGTTAACTGGCTTCAATAAACATACGAAACTAGGTTAAGTTATTGTGAGTGGCATGCTGTGTTGTATCAAGGCTTGCATGAATGTGTGTGTTGAGAATGTTGATGCTGTTAACAGGCATGAAAACGGATTTCTGCTACAATGAACCGTGCATGAGGCATGGTGAGTGCATCTCGCAGGCCGACCATTACGAGTGCCGCTGTGCTCTGCGCTACTCGGGCAACAACTGCGAGATAGATAATGGTGAGATTTTGCTCACTGTGTGCTTTGCTTTCTTTATGTTCTCTTTTTACTTTCACTCCTTTCTTTCTCTTCCTTCTTAGACAGCTTTCCTCAAAATATATATTACTACCTCATTTTTTCCCCATTTTCTTTGATTTAGTTCTAACATTTAATTTAAAGTTTCTTCTAATTAACTGTTTATCTGTTATCTTTTACATACAACATTTGCATTATTCTTCTGCTTGCCTTTGGATTTTTCAGCAGCCCAGTACTTGTATGGTAAGTAAACATGCCAAAATACTATAAATATTGTGTGTTTATTTAATCTCAAACAGCTTTATCTGCTTTTAGTAATCAAAGGGTGTAACATGGTGTCGGTGTTCTATATGCTACTTTTTTTATTCTTCAGAAAGTATAAAATTGCATTTATATGATCTGTTTTAGCCAAGAATGAGTTAAAAGAACTGTTCATCAAATGTGTCAGTAAATATCTTGACATTTGACAAGTGCAAAAGGCCAAATTTGTATTTCTTTAGGAAAATCAATGTAAGGTAACTGTAGATCCCAAGGTAATTTATAAATTCATTCCATAGTTTCATTTATTGTCCATTATCATCTCTCTAATTAACATGGGTATTCAGTGCTTCAAGGAAGTTAATATTTGGAAAATGAAAATATCTTATCTCCAGTGAAATGCTTTTTCAGAGAGACAATGTCTCAATCTAACTTAAAAAATTTGATATGTTGCTCTCATGTGACTTTCTCTAAGATGTAAGAATGGTTAGTCACAAAGCTCTTATTCCCATGTCTTCTTCATGTTAGTTGCGATAAAACATTTGCAGAAATTATCTTGTGTATTTTCTTGTAGGAGCAAAAGGAATATGGGAATACAGCAGGCTTTGAGCGATAGTCAAATCTTTTAAAACTTTCAAATTCCGTACACTTTGCACGGCTAACATTAAAAAATGAATAACAATGTTCCATTTGACGAAAGTTTGTTTTCCAAAATTCAAACAAATAACAAGGAATATCTCCAAAATGGTTCACTCTACAAAAAAATTTATTTGTACATAAATTGTGTGTTTTAGCAAGATCTACATTTTTTTGTATAGTAAGATTTGGTCTATCTGTTACGGTTTACCAGTTATGCAAAAGTCATCCAGAGTAAACAGGACTACATGGGCTATAGCCAGAAAATTCAAAATATGTTGTTAGCTAATGCTGGATTTCTGACAATGAAGTCATTAACCCTCTTGCTCTCCAATATTTTTCACTGATGGATTGAAGAGAGTAATAGCAGTAATAGTAACCGCTTTTTAGAGAGCACCATATTTTTATGTTTTGGCGGTCACATTGCTCTCTCACAACCTCCAGAATGTCTTTTTTTTTCCTTTTTTTTTTCCCCCTTTACTTGATTACCCTCCCCTTATGTAGGACTTACACTCCCTAGGATTTACAAGCCAGTGCCTAGGGTGAGATACCTGTCAGGGAGCACAGGAACATATGGATCAGAGTGAAGACTTGGAATCGGGTGGTCAGCCAAGCACCAAGTATGATAGTGAGGAAGAAGATGATATGAAATGCAGGCAAAATTGATGATTGGAAAGGTGACAATAGAGCAGTTGGTGGAATTAGTGGTGGGGGAAACCGGAGAAAACCCATCCTGATGCTGCTTTGCCCACTATGAATACTACATGCAGGTCCCTGGGATGGAACGCGAGCCACCTAGATGGTAGGTGATTGCCCTAACTGCTTGGCCACGGCGCGTTGTCATAAAAATATCTTAAACATATGGCATTTTAATCAAAATCATTAGAGCCATTTTCATGAAAATCAAAATTTTCCATGTAAAGGGTAGTTTAGGGTGGAGAAATGTTCTTTGAAATCTTTGTGTTGTATCCTTAAAAGACATTAAACTTAAATACCAATTTTGAATTTTAACTGACTTTTTATTTTTGAGTTACACTGTCCACAGACTGACAGACAGACAGACACACAGGCAGACCTTTTTCTAAACATGCTTTTTTTTTTTTTGTTCAGGGGGCCTCAAAACATATATTTCTGGTGAAATCTCGACATTGAATTTTTGGCTGAATACAATACTTCCTCTATTTACTATACGTAGCAAAAAAGTAAAAATTATGGGATCAGATGAAGGGGTCAAGGCTCAGAACTCATACCTCTCATCTTTCATTCATGAAAATATCACTTGGGCTGCTTTGCTTCATTCTGGACTTAAGTTAATAGTGTAGCATACAGGAGTCCTTAACCCCTTCACCAGTATGTATGTTGTATGACATCCCCTTCAGTGTTCTTATTAGTTAACCATCTGTTTACTGAGTGGATAACAATGCTAATTCTACCTGGCTTCAACATCCAAAGCATGATAGGAAACCAAGGATTATAGGATCGAATGCTGGTAAAATGCATATTCTGCATCCAATAGAAACTGGTAAACAACAGGGAGGGCCCAACTAAAGCAAACGGTGAGATGACATTGTTGGATGCTGATGGGTTTCAATTGAATGCAGATGTATGCATGTCTTATCATTTGCCTTTAGAAGGAGTGTGCTCCAGTAGTAATGAATATGCCATGGCTGAGTGGTTAGACCATTTGCCTACCATCTAGGCGGCCCAAGTTCGATGGCAGGGACCCGCATGTGGTATTCGTGGTGGATGAAGTGGCATCTGGGCGGGTTTTCTGCAGGTTCTCTGGTTTCCCCCACCAGTGATTCCACCAACTGCTCCATTTATCCATTTCACTTGCATTTCCTATCATCCTCTTCCTCACTCTCATACTGACGATCTGTTTCCAGCTTTTCACTCTGTCCAGTCCATAGATTCAGGCATCTGACTCTAGGCACAGGCTTGTAAGTTTCTCCATACGGGGATGGTAATCAGATAAAGAAAGAAAGAACCAATGAATACATCCATGCACCATTCTCAGAAACTGTGTTATTATGCAGTTCTGTGAACTTACTTTTCTTCCAGGTTTGTGTGGTTTTCTGAGTGTGGTGCAGCAACGTTTTCTATGGTGGTTTGGTACATAACTGGATCAGTTAGTAAAAGGTGGAGAAAAAAAGGATTACAATTAAACTTACAACTTAAATCAGTGAAAGAGCATGCTACTTGAGATGCAGGGAAATTGACACATATTTGATGGGCAGTTATATATTATCGGAAGTGATATTGATACATTGACATGAATGTTGATAGGTTCTCCTTGTGAAACAGCTAATGGAAGTCCTTGTCTTAATGGAGGTACTTGTCAAGAAGATATTATTGGAAACTATCAGTGCTTTTGTGATAGTGGACACACAGGTATGTGCACTTAATTGTATCTATTGGTGAATGTTTCTTCGTCTCACAATTTTCTCATAATGAGATAGAGCTCTACCCAGGGCAGTTTGGTGGTAACTAACATATACATAAAATAAAAGGAATATATTCATAGTAATACAATTTTGACTTGTAACAGTATGTTTATATGGATTCATCTTTGAAGAGTTGTATATTAAAGGTTCAAAGCATGTTTTATGGTTATTTTTGTATTTAAGTTAATATGAACTCTCAAATAAGGAATATCCTTATTTGAGAACCAGTAATAAAAAAGATAGAGACAAATGTTTTAAGATGGTTTGGACACATAAATAGGATGGATGAGAGCAGGAAACTGAAACAGGTATGGAAGGCCAAATTGGAAGGAAGAAGAGGGAGAGGGAGAGGGTGACCAAGAACAGAATGGAGCGATTATGTGGAGAAAATAGTGAAGAAGAAAGGAAAGACTGAGGGAAGCTAA